>LPNX010115273.1:811277-850199 GCA_001517045.1 Pseudotsuga menziesii
CCATATTCTTTTTGCAGAGCGACATCTGGTTAAGCTACCAATACCCCGTGAACAGAGCTTATGGTTACTTTGAAATAAATGGGCTCCCAATAATAGATTTCCCAATAATAGTTAAAATTATTCAGCAGGCCTGGACCTGATAAAAGAGGCCAGGCACTGTCTATACAGGACATGAAGAAAGCGAATACAATTTCAAAGTCACATCTACGTGGACCTAGTCTACTTCCCTCGACAAACCCTAGAATATATATTCTTTAAATGCATCACTCGGTACTTATTTCAATTCGTCAGGATAAAAGGAAATGCAGAGAGCAACAATTCTATGATCCATGGAGCTGCAAGGAGCTTTAAATATTCTAAATGAAATTATTATCTGTAGGGTTAAGAAATGGCACATTCCGTGGTAGGGAAAATGTGGGATTGCGGTTTAATGATTTCGTGTTTACATGGATTCAGAGCTTTGCTAAGCATTAGGAACGCTAGCCCGCTAAAGACCGTATTTCTTCTGCCAAGGAATCAATGGCCGTGCTTTGCTGTGTATTGATATTAAGCCTAGTTTAATCTTTAAGCTGACATTGTGCGAGCTTCAAATATATATTTATTATGAGCCGATATTGTGGGAGCTTTAAATATATATTTATCATGAGCCGACATTGTGCCACGTGTCACTTCCACGTTGAGCACGGAATTACACTTCTACCTCATACCAGGCTGTAGAATGCGCCTCTCGGCGCAAAAATATTTGATCTTATTTATTTGTTTTAGCATTTGCTGGGCCTAGGGCTCATTGGTATATCGTTCAACAAGTTGGAGACCGACTTAATATCCATCTGCTTTGATTTTCTTGGCAGCAAGCTCTTGATCATTAGCATAGAAGAAACCACCATTTTCATTGTCACACTTTCTACGTTCAATTGGTGATTTTGAATTAAATTTTCCTCTCAGATGTACTATTCTCCATGATTTGCACAAATTCTTGTGACATTTGTGAGAATACTTACTGCTCATGAAATTGTCCTCATCACTGTTGTTGAAGATGATTCCCCCCTAGGAAACCAATGTATGATACAAAAGGGGCTTGCATGACCCTAGAGAAGCAAGGACGTAGATGAATGGAGATTTTTCTAAAGATACAAAGGGAATTTTAGATAGAATGAGTTACAAACCAATCGAAAACTTCTTTATTAAAGCTTCAGACTTTAATGATTTTCATTGTTTTGGCAGGTTTTGTGTGGAAGAGCATAAAAGAATTCGATTATCAGTTTTTAAGTTATTTCTTTTTTTTTTATATTTTGTTTTATTGATTTTATTTTTTTTAATGATTTTTTTATTCCTTCCTAACAAAAATAAAAACTAGAAACTTAATGAAAGCTAAATTGAAATCTATCCAAATTTATTAGCAAATGGAATAAATTTTTTTAACCATCATTCTTTTTGTTTTTATATCATGCATAATTATCAAAATGAAAACTAAAACTAAAAACTAAACATGTTTTATTCCTTTAACCTACCTACTCTACTTTAATTAGAAATTTAAAAAATATTTGTGTGATGAAATTTCCAATGTAACCATGCATATAACAAAAGTAAAAATATGTTCACATTCAATTTTGCAAAATGAAATCTAAAATATACAAGAATGTATGAATTTAGCTCTTGAAAATGTGATTCAATGAAATAATAACAAAAATATTGAATAACATGGTATTCACTTGGAACCATCGTTCAATAAGGCTTTCATATGCTTCATTTCCATTTTGATTCAGAGCATTCGAAGCCACTTCTTTTTTCTCCTCTATCTCCTGTTTGAATAGTTGTTCCCCATCATATGTATAGGATTCTTCAAATACTGGTTATTCATTTGCTTCCAAAGGAGTGGTTAAGACCTTAATTGCTGTCAAGATCTCCTCTTCTTGGGAAGAGGAGATACTGGCTTTTGCTAGGATTTGAGTGAGTTGTTCCACACTTATATTCATCGTAAAATAATTTTATTGCTAATCAAATTAAATGCTACAAATGAAAAAAATGGTACAAAACAATATGAAATCATAGATAAATTGGGACAAAATCAATTGCAAACTGGTACGAAATCAAAGCTAACGCATATTGAAAGCAATCCAAATTTACACTACAAAAATGTAAATGCAAAATAATAAAATAGATAAAAGCACACTTGCATAAAAACTTGCATAAAAGAAATACTCTTGCAAAAAAAATGAAAGAACTCTTTGCAGAAATTAAACACCCTTACAGGGAAAGTAAATCATACTTTGCGAAAAAAATTAAACACGCTTGTAAATAAGAAACTTATTTGCATAAAGAGGAACAAGGCTTTAGGGTGGCCCACCAAAGTGAATGTGTTAGTATATTACACCACGAAAATTCTGTAGTGAAGTCATCCTTGCATCTTATCATTTTCCCTCCCCCTTGCTGTGTAATATAAAATAAACCTATCTACCTATCTAAACTCCAATCCCCTTTTAGCACTCTCGCGAAATGACACCAAAATGCCGATGAAAAATATTAAACAATTAATAACATACCCAACAATTTAAATTATCAACCCGAGGAGAGTGTAAATTTGTGAGGTACATGCAAAATATATGAAGGATTGAAGTAACACTAACCTAATCTAATATTTGAATAGAAACCACAAGCGACTGAAATGGAATTTAAATCTAGGAAAGCATGAAATTGTATGAAAGGAAATTAGTCTACTGCTTAGTAATGAAACACACATCTAAAATTGAATCTAGTTTATGTAAGAAGGAAATTGCATGAAAATAAATCTAATATAGGAAAACATGAGGTTGCGTAAAAATAAAATTCACTAGGAAAGCATGAAATTGCATAAATTAAACCTGGTTAAGAAAGCGTAAAATTAAACAAGGGAAAAATCATCTACACCAAACACATGTGATCTCACACTAAAAATTCATAAGAAAGCAATCCAAATAAATTATGCAGAAATCAATAAGTTTACATTACATCACCATCTCCATTACATAATAATAAAAATCCCCTCCATGCCTAAAAGACTCTACATTAACTTAGGACTAAAGACTCTTCTACTAACTACTCACTTTCTATTACCTTCCTCTTCTCCTAAATGAAGAGAGAGCACTCTTATTTATACACGAGTTGCTTTGAAAAGAGGATAAGTGGTGATAAATGTAGATCCACTTTTCTTTCAACCAATTTCCCATAATTACAAAATATTATCTTTTCAAATCCTCACAAATCCTCTCACAAATATTGGATAAGATATTCTATCGATATTTCCATGATCTTTTCCTTGAAATAAACTTGAATAATTATCTCCAAATCTCGAAAAGTGGAGGAAATATTTGAGAAGCTTTTGAATAATCCTTTTGTTGAAAATATTCAAATATTCCTACACATTACAAATCTCACACAACTTTGAGATATATATGAAACTATGTCAATTTTCTAATATTTAATCATAAATTCTCTTAAAATGCTTAAAAATAATAATTGGAAACTAACAAGGTAAACCCATATTTAGTCATGAAAATGGTACAAGGAATGGTGAATGGAGTGATGAATATGGATGAATGTGAGGAATAGTGAAAGGAAAATAGGATGAAAATGCGACATTTGGGTGACCCAACACAGGTGACAATGACTCTCCTATAACAGGTTGGTTATGTGATGGTTGGTTTCCAAATGATCCTCCTGGTGGTCCTCCAGGTGGCGGACCTCCAGGAGGTGGTCCTCCAAGTGGTGGACCTCTAGGTGGTATAAATCCAGATGGTGGACCTCCAAGTGGTGGACCTACTGGCATAGCTCCACCAAGGTGGGCCTCTCAATGATACACTAGGTCCTCCAAGTGTGGGGACATTCATCCAATTAGGTTTCCCCCATGGGGTATTCATATTTCTAGGATAAGGGATTCCAGGATAAACATTTCCCAACTCAATTGGTTGATAATTTTCATATACCATTGCAGGTTGATTTTCTGGATAAGTATAACCCCATGCAGGTTGACTGGACATAAGTTGTACCCACGATGGTTGTCCTGTGACAGGAGAAGGGATAACCACATTTCCAGTCATGGATTGTCCACTAAATATTGGTTTCCCTAAATTGATATTTTGCCCAACATTTGAAGCAATTCTCCTGGTTGTTGAAACAACTTGGGATATTGATTTCCCCCCAGCCATAGAATTTACAGGAGAACTCGAAACAGGTGGGAGATTTTGAAGTGATAGGGTTGTGATAGAAGGTTGACCTGGGTAATAAGAAACCACACTTTGAAATAGTATTCCTGACACAATAGTGACATGAGATTGAACAGGAGCATGGTATTCAAGACTAGCTATTTTCAAAGGAATAAGTAAGGGATATGAAGTTCATCTTCTTATGCTCTACCCAATTGTACATAAGTGCGACACGATATCATGGATTGTTCTAAAAATGATTCATTTAAAAGTAATATTGTATCTCGTGGGGGCATAACATATGACAAAGTAGTAGTGCCATATTCAGAAATGGTTTGTCCTAAGGAAGTATTCAAGAATGGAGCAGTCAAACCGAATTCTGATGCTACGGGATCGTCTGAAGGCTAGGAAAATACCCAATCTTGTGCACTAGAATACCCTTCCACTAGAAAGTGAAAGTTTGAGTCATGTTAAGAAGACTATTGAACCACTATCGGAGTAGAGGTATATCAATTTTCAAAAAATGAATACTCTTCCCCATATTTAGTAATCAGAATTCCTTCTACATGTGGACCAACCGTAACAGTTTGTTCCATGGTTTCCCCTTCTCTTCCTTCCTTGGCAAGAGGATATTCAAGTGGTAAACCCTGCAACCTATGAGATCTCCCCACAGGTGGTTAAGCCAAAATGTTGGCTAAAATTTTTACCCAAATGGTCTTCTAAACGAAAATATCACACACAAAAGTCCTACACAAGCTCATACAAGCGAACTTAGGTGATAAGAGGGGTTGAAAATCCAGATCCTCGCTAGGGTTGTCAAGTTGTCACCACTTGCAATATATCACAGGGTCCAATAGTAAAACGTTACAAGGAGGATTGGGACCATACCCTTACCTGGATACCCGACTACCTGGACGATATGTGCGTAGTAGTTCATCGAGTGTTGTTCTCGGTGTATTGCTCCAACAAGATGACCAAACTGATTTTCTTAGTTGGTATAGGTTCCTATAAGGGTATCCCGATATACTCAAGGTACGTGGGAGATCAAATACATGCTAGTGCTGTCTAATGCACAATTGTTCAAAAGGGGTCTTCTAATATACCATCAAGTACGTGAAGAATATTTCGATATAACTCAAGGGTACATAAAAATACGTTCGATACACTGATTAGTACGTGGAAGAAACAAACAGTCCTCAGGATACATTGTAGGAAAGAAATGACAAATCCTATGTTTATAGACTCTGGAACACGTCTTCTAACTTATCACTCAAATTTCGAAGGATTTTAACCTAAGCTACCGTTCAATTTTATCTTTTCAGGGTTAATGAAATTTTATGGAGTGTGTAGTAACTACAAGACTAATGCTCTAAATGAAATGGAATTCTCTTTTTGATGAATTTTATTTAGAGTAAAGAAGAGTTCTTTCCTTTCAAGCAATCAATGAAAACACCATGCAATTTTTATAATTCATCCTTCAAGCTTCGAAAATTTTCAAACACACAAAACCTTCTAATGCTTAACCAAATGAGATATCTAACAAGATAAAAAGAATAAGTTCACTTAATGATTTAAAATATATGATCTCCAAAATCAAACTTGAAAAAATAAAAACACATATCAATCTACTTTATTAATCATATTCAAATACCTAATCAAAATTGAAAGTAACATATATAACTTTTCTTTTTTCTTTTTGATATATTTTCGAAATAGAAATGCGAAGAGCATGTAAAATTTCTCTACGAAATCATATGAAAATAAAACATGTTTCTTTTTATGGATATGAAAGACTGATAATAGATATGAATGAAAACAATGATACCCAAGACTAAACTTGAAAACACAAAATCACTAAATTCTGAAGCCTTTACAAAAACAATTTTTTAAGATATAACTTGAAAATGTACTTAGACTAAACACACACTGACAGATCTGGAAAAACCAATGCAATAGGGTTGCAAACCTAAATAAAAAATTATAATGTTTCAAAAAGAGCCTTTAGAGTTGTGAAGTACCTACCTTAGCGCACGTTGCAAGTTTGAACAAGGGAATCCCCAAGATGCCGATGCACTTTTATCACTATGGAAAGGCATTGATGTTGCTTTTTGTCTCTAGGCGAGGCATCAATGACACTCTATCAAAACAAACAGAAAGTGTCAGAGAGGGATCAACACTTTTTCACAATGATCCAGGTGTGTCGACGGATCTAGAGAATAAAAACCTTTAAAATAAGCAATTACTGAATAAACTGGAATTTTTTGAGGGTGGATACTAACTTGAAGAGGTAGATTAGAATTGATATAAGGTGAATTTCACACCTTCAATCCTTAAATGAGAAAAAGGACTTTTCTGAGAGTTTGTAATCAAAATAAAAACAAAAATTCATAGATCTAATCGATTCCCCAGCAGAGTCGCCAATTCGTTATAAAAAAATCTCAATCAATGCAGACAAAGATTGTTTCCCTAGTTTACATGGGGTAGATCTAGAACAAAACACACACAACAATGCAACCTTTCCCTATATTTTCAAATCACTTAAATGTGAAGCTTTCTTACCTCATAATAGATATGATCCTTGCCTTCTGGATTCCCTTACGATCGGATGTACCTGTAAAAGAATGTAAAGGACAAGATACAAAAGTGAAAGCAATAAGATAACTTAAGATCCTATGCTAATGATCAAGGAGACAAGCAATAAATAAGTCACATTAGTCACAAATTATTTATGGAAAAGGAAAGCATATTTGTATTAACAAAATTAGAGGATAAAACTACAACCAAAGAATTGATATTGAACCCTTGTTCTCACAAGCTCTTAACTCACATTCACAAGCTATACTATTTCTCATTCACAAGACCGTACTCTTTGCCTCTCACACCTAGAATGATTCTACCAGCATAAATATACTTTCTTTGGACCCCCCTCATCCATGAGGGAGAGGTTGCTTATTTAAGCCAAAGGGGACCAAATATTTTAAGATTATTTGGGAGGAAGGTGAGGGATCATCCCTAGAGATTAGTGGTGCAAATGCCACCTAATCTAATTTTTTGCGATAAGCCTCCATGAGGAATTTCTTTTGGAAGGTTCTCGAAAGTTCTCTTTTTTCCTTTTTTGGATTCATGACGCTTCTATACCACTAGAAATAGGCATCAGGAGTGGCCAACACTTTTTTTTATTAGCTTGTATACTTGGGTGTTCATTTAATTCAGAGTTGTTTTCAACATAAGTACTTGTTCTTGATTTCTTTTAATTAGGTAGGTCGTTTGATAAATAGGGATTAGAAAAATGACTCGGCTTTTCTCCATTCTAGATACTTCATGTTTTTGTTTCAAATATACATTATTAATATGAAATTTGGCAATCTAATTCACACTCAACATTTAAAACTAGAATTAAACAACAAACATGCACATAAAGAAAATTTTCCAACCAAATTGATAACATAGTTCACCAAATTATAGCTATGTCTCTAAGTTTCTCAATCATTGAAACGATTAATTGGTTCTCCTTAAAAAGGACCAAAATATTATCCCAATCTGGGGTTGCTTTCATCCTATGCAACAATAGTTCCCTCAACTGTTGATGGAAGTAGTGACAGTTCCAGGCTTAAACATGGAGGAATTGGGAAACCTAGGCATACAACCTCTTGCGACAACTCAACCAACATGGGGACACACACCCTCTTAGACTATTGGAGGAGAGGAGCAGTTGGGCGCATGTTTCAATGAAGGAGTGGAGCTAGTTGCATTTTGTTCAACAAGTGTGAACTATGTTTTATTGTAACCAATTAATAAGTGGATATGTCACAATTTGGCTATGATTGAGTCAAATCACCCTAAAGGATTTTAATTAGCCTTGCAAAATTAAGTTGTTTTAATCCCCATTTGCTATTTTACTGTGCAAAATGTATAGTACTTGCACGTGTAAGTGTATTAATGAAATAATGTTAAAGAAATTGATCATAAACCATCAAGAAATAGAAATGGTTTAGGTTTATATGTTTAATGGGTTACTACAAAATAGATTTGTGTATTTTTACTCTTTTGTTGTACTAACAAGAAATGCCATTTGTTTGTTTAAGCAATTATTAAAAAATGGATGTGTATTCCTAATTCTATGGTGGTATTTTGTTGACTTTTGTAAACAAGATCAAATTATTCGTCATCGTTGTGTCTATGAGTTATTTGTTTCCTGACTTCAATCTTTCCATTGTTGGACCCTAATTTTCCAGCCTAATAATTTTACCTTATTCCCTAACTTTTAATTTTGTGTTCCAAGCTTTTACTTTTGCAACCTCAAAAATTCTATGTCCTTGTTCCCGTGTCAATAGAGCTTTTAATTTACCATCCTAAAAAATTTGATCTCCTTGTTTAGGTCCCCATTTTCATTTGTGAACGATTTAGAGTAACCTTCTCTTGAATAAGAGTGAGGGAGAAACATTGGTCTCTTGTGTTTTTAGCAAATGTAATAAAGACCCGTCAATTGTTATGAGAATAAGTTTAATTACTAATCCATGTCATCTATGCTTTATGACACATATCATTGTAGTGTCACTTGGTTTATGACACTTAACACCATATTTTTGATTAATTATTAAACCTCATAAGTAACCTTGAATACCCTTTTATAAAAATTTCCATTCTACATTATGAAACATGATATTAGATAGTGTTGGCAGTATCCCATACTACATGACCCTTGAAACATCTCCTTCAATTGTATATGACAACCTATATTATTAAAACTTTTATTTTTGATCTCAAATCATAACATTAATAATAAAGTGTTTTAATCAATAAATTTATTAAATTGACATAATACCATATAATTTAACTTTACCATGATCTTTTTATCCATTGCCTTAATATAAAATATTAAAAAAAACATATTTTGCTTTGTACATTAAAAACTTTGTAAAAAAACAATTTACAAAACTAATAATATTAAAGTATTCCAAAGTTCACTTATTCTAACTTAATGTAGAATTTACATAATTACCCTAAAATTGTCAATTTTCCAATAATTATTTACTAAATTAATTGATTTAATAAAATCACAACCACATTTTTAAAGCTTATACAATAAAGTTATAAAATTATTTTTTCATTTTTAAACAATTAGTTTTAAATAAATATAAAGCTTTTATAAGAAAGCTATACATATAAAATTACATTCTTTTATTTGTTTAATATAAAATTAATTAAAATAAACAATCTAATTAAACTAACAATTTAAAAAATATATAATTAAAGTATTTTAAATTTACTATATCCTAAATAATTAATAATTAATGTGATTTTTCACTAACTATTCATTTTATCAGTCTGGGTAAAAAGTAAATGCACTAAAACTAAGTTAGATTACTGTGATTTTTCACTAAAATTCTTATAACGATAAGAATTCTGCAAATAATTCTTATAACGATAACTATTCTGAAAATAGCACCCGCACAGTCAAGATTCTCACAACCATATAAAGCATTCCGCAAATGAAAACCAGCCGAACACATTATGAAGGTTATGATCTCATATTTGACAATTTATGCTATTGCCATCTCTTGTTTAGCTGAAATATTTATATGGATGGGCCAATGAGATATTATGGCCTTAAACTCTCATGCATTTGGATGTGGAATTTTAGCCATTTGAACTCCAAGGCAAGTGATCAACACAGCCATAAGTTTTGTTTCTTCTTTAGTGCCACCTGAGGGAGAAAAGGTTATCTTTAACTCTTTATATTTAAAACCTTTATTATGGAAAGGGGACAAAATTCAAGAGCATGATAATCCCAACAACCAACCAATACAATATGCTCAAAAATTCATGATTGGAAATAAATTTAAATAAATGTTCATAAATTTCATTAAAAATCTATATTTTTGTAAGATCTTAACAGAGGAAAAAATATTGAGTGAGGCTTGGAAAGGATTTGTGACAACCTTCCCCTTATAAACTCTATAGCCACCCAATTCATACAAGCCATTAAACTCCATACCCACTGAATTCATAAAAGCCATTAGAGACTGTTCTTCAAATTCATACAAGCGGTTAGAGACTCTTTTTCTTATGCACTTTCTAACATTAATGAATTATTACCGAATTTATACAAAGTTGTTAATGAATTTGTAACCCACCTGAAAAACATTTTATTTGAGAAAATATTACTTTAAAAGTTATTGTAAAGTTTTATGTTGTTGACCAAGGATGATAAAATATGACTGTAATTGAATATTTTATTGAAGTTAAATAATTAAAAGAGGAGACACCTATCCAAAAAGATTGTTGAAGAGTGTTCACTGACCCACTAGGAGGAATGATCTACTCTAGAATGCCAAATGACAAGTGGTAGCAACAACATTCATTTTCTAGCTGTTGCACAAGGCAACATCCCTATAATTGTGGTCATGTTCCCTCGAAAGAGGAACTGAGCAGTTGCCTCATTTAATTGCAATAATGACCTAAAGAGCTAGGAAAGCTTATAAATACCATCGAATTAGTTGGAGGCTCATTACATTCTAAGTGATTAGAGCCTTGTGATTTTGCTGGAAACTGAAAATTTACAAGAGAAATTCGATGAGGGGATAGCTAAAGTGATTTGCTAAGAGTTAAGTCTGCAAGTGAGGTTTCTAAGTTACATATATTACTGTGTAGGATTCTACACAACATCTTCATCCTGGTCATTCAGTGAACAAGCTCAGGGGTCCTAAAGCAAGTGATCTTGGCTGATTTCAGGAGACGGTTGAGAGGAACGGTCTTCTTTGGATGTTTTTCCCCTTCAACAGTTAGCAAGTTCTAAGTTGTTTCGATTATGAATCTGAAGTACATTTATGTTTAATCTTTAGAATTCTATGAATGTTAAAGTTTCCAAAGATGTAATCTGTTCGCTACAATAAGGTAGGATAATATTCTATTGACCATATATTTATCAATGCTACTGTATAGATAGAGTTTCTTAGTGAAATTATGTCATGTCCACAATTAAATAATTTCCAAATAAGACTAGTTGCAAATAATGTTTCACCAACCTACTAGTTTCCTAGGTTGGATGGATACATTTATAATTTTAATAGGGAGTTAATAAATGATGTTTAGACATTATAATGGAATAAATATTTAATAATGAAGCTAATTAAATAAATACAAGAGAAAATTGAAGTGGTAATGAAGCATGGAGACACATGGGTATTATGGGGCCCACACAAGCTAGAATTTATGCGCCACATGGCATCCTCCTCTTGCAATTTCGAATCCATGGGAAGCCTAATGTTTTTGGATGAGTTAGAACGATAATACACTTTTCCATATGCATTATAGGTTTAATTTGGAAAGAAATGTAACTTACATGGGAGAGGAAGAGTCAAATGGGAGCTTCTTGGACACTTGGGCTAGATTCCCTTACGTCTATGACATCTATGACACCAATGATGAAGATGCTATGTAATTTATGACATATTGCAGACCTGAAGGATGAAATCTGACCATTATGACATGTCAGGCCTAAATATAGAATCCAAGAAGGTGGTAATGTGAGTTGGGGAAGCTCAATGGGTCCCTACTTGAATTGGGGGAAGATGGAAGGCTAGGGAAGGGAGGACACATGGAAAATCTTGAGCACACACTCTAATTTGAATTGGCTTGAGTTTGTGGATGGAGTGGTAAAATTAGAAGGCTAAGGATGTTTATAGAATACATGGAACAAATATATGATATTTTTATCATTTGAGAAATTTGCATTTGTGAAGAGAGAGAGCTAGTGGATGACTAGTTTCTTGCCTTAGCCAATTTCAAGGGTGAAAGATTCCCATCCAAGTTGGTGTTTGGAGAGTCCATTCAAGTATTTCATGGATATTTAATGGAGTTTGTATTTTCAGGTGTAATCTACAAGGAATCTTGTGGTTTCTTCTAGTGTAGCACATTCTCTCAACCATTTCCAGTCTTTATTGCATATTCTTGCTCCTAAAGGGATTACACTTTGGGTGATATATTGTACTCTTTGGGAGAGCTTATCATGGTCCATTTATTATTATTATAATATTAATATACTCTGTTCTTCATATTTAGAAATTCTCGTGTCGAAATACCAAATGCTTGTATGCAAAATTAATTATTAATGAGCAAACAATGACCATTTCCCCACTATATTGATGTATTCCATTGCAATGTTGATGATTTTGAATGAAAGAATGTTTCTATGATATATTTATGATGAATGGACTTCCATTAATGAGTATTACAAGTTTCATATCCAACACTTAAGCATTTGAAGTCATATTACTCATTTTATTTTCATTTGGAGAATATTTGGTGCTATTTCCCCAAGGGTCGAACTAGTGATTTTGTAGTTGTTTGGGAGAGGGTTATAACAGCCTTTATAAACTGAATAATGATGAAAATGAGACCTTAATAATGTCCCTTAAATATCCTCTTCCTTTTTTCATAAATTCGAGTGCGTTTGGGATCATTTGGAAATCCATTTTCATCATTTACCCTGGGGGAATTGGAACCCCAGTTTGCTAGTGAAAACTCCTACCTTGTCCAGAATATTAAAAAAGTTTGTAGAAGTATTTGGAGGGTCATAAATAATCCCTGAACATCATATTCAAGTATTAATATCAATCATATACCTTCTCAAACTATTTGGGAGCATTTGTGTCAATTTGGAGACCTAGACATCAAAATTAGCCAAAAGTCGAAATAGGGAAAAACGTGAAAAATTGGTCAGTTTAATAAAATTTCTTAAAAAGGGACACTAGAAATTAGTAGTTAATTTATTTATAATAGTATCATATCTCTGTATATAAATCTTCTGTGTTTACATGGTGTAATTAGATAAATAGTATTTAGTATTTATTAGCTTTTCTATTAAAAATTGTACAGTTCAATCAAAGGGTTAAATTATAAGATATATTCGTCTAAATTAAAGATATGAATATTTTACAAGTAAGACCTGATAATTTTTTTAGAAATAGTAAAAGAATCCATATATTATCGAGTTCTCTGTTTATCAATATCTTTATAACCTGAAAATACAGGTTTTCTGTCGAATAATAGATCTAAGAGCAGAATTATAAGAACAATAAATATTTATATGTATTTAGAAATTATACAAGTATTATGTAATACGGCCTAAAGGCCTATTCATTTAAAGTAAATGAACATCATATGTATAGCCGAAAGGCTTAAACATTTTCAAGAAAAGATGATCTAGGGTTTAAAAATTATTTAAACTAAAATAAAGTAACCTAACAATTACAAAACACACAATGAATGGAAAGATAAACATAGATTTTTAACAGTAGAAAAATTATAATATCATATAGTTTATAGTTAAAATAATTTTACAACAGGTCACCGGATCGAAGCCTGTAAAGGCTATTATTTCAGAACAAGAAAAGTATAAGAAGTGAAATCTACTTTAGCATTTTATAATCCAAACAAGAGTTAGGTCATAGTCCTATTTTCCAAATTTTTCGTAACCAAAATAGTAATCCTTATCAATTAGATATCATTTTCTAACACAGTATTATTATAGCAGAATATATATATATATATAAATAACTCAAATAAAAAACTAAATAGGTCAAAGGTTCCAAACCCCTAAGGGTAAACCTCCTTTACAGAAAGTTTTTAAAACAAAAATGACAATAGTCTAACCGCTAAGAGTTATTTGTAACCAATCATGCAAATCTTTCAACATTTTACAGTCGCTACATATTAGAAACGCAGCAGCCTTACGACTTTAATCTTTGTATCAAAACTTGCAGTGAAGGCCCTTAAAAGCTTAGATAACAACCAAACAAGTTCTTTGCTAGTTTAAACTTTGTCAGAGAAACAACATAAAATAACGATTTTGGAAATGTAGTGGCCTCATGGCCTTAAAAATATAAATTAAAAAATACAGTAAAAACACTCAAAGGAATTCTATACAACAGTCAAATCCAAATTTACCAAGTTTAGAGTGGTAGTTGAAACATAAAAACGATTCTAGAAAATTCTCAGAATAAACGCTTATAAAATTACAGGGTAATAATATTATATCAAAACCATAGTAACATAACAAAAAGTGTATCGGGTATATTAACCAAGTCTATCCATTACATGGTAGAGCTAAGAGATATCAAGTTCAAACCAGGTGAACAAAACAGATCTATAATCAAAATTACGAAATATTTTCACATTTAATTAACGACTTGATACATTTTCCACGCAGGCTAACCACATGTTATAATTTAGAAGTATTAAAACTTTAAACATTGTGAAAATCCCCAAACCTCTTAGAAATAAAAGACATCATATATCTGAAACTTTAGGTGTTTACCACAACAAAGGCAATGAGCAAAGTCATAACCTCCTTTGGATAGAATCGAAATAGAGAATCCCTCCCAGTTCTGCACATAACAAGGACCATAGGATCAAGGCCATAGGGTCTTACCAGGGCTCACATCAAGAACTACCCATGACCTGAACTCCTCAAACTGTTTTGAGTATTTTTCACCTGCCAGTTAAAATAGAGAAGAGGTCAAAACATAACAAAGATAACTTACATCGAATGGGAAATAAATCATTTCAAAAATAAATAAATGAAAGAATGTTTACCTCAGTCGATGATTCTATGAGAGTTCTGAAGGTGGTTCAAGACCATGGACGGAGCCAAAAGAAACAAAAGAAAGGTAGATAATTCCAGATCTGTTCACAAAAGCGTGGGAGCCAAATGCACTCACCCAACTACTAGAAGGGACAGGCATGGCCAAGAGGGATGAGAGCCCTCGGCTCTTCACACTTCACCACAATGCAAAGTCACAAAGCCCTTTGGATTTTCAAGCTAGGGTTTAAACTCTGATGGCCAGCTGGATTAACATTAAACCCTTCATGTGGTCTTTTCTTAAAACCCCATCTACCTCCATGTGGTGTAAATCATTAACCATTGGCCTATAGTTAGAAACAATTTTGATGTTAATTAAAATATAATATTTTATTTTCCAATATACTTTAACATTTGCATGGTTATGGTATGGTTTTTGTTCTTATTCTTCTTGCTCATCCCCTAGCTATGTAGGGTTCCTTAGTAGCTTACCTTTGGTTTTTACTTTAGGCTTTTAAATGTTTAGGATTTACAAGAAACAGTCCTCCATCTTTTTGAGCACCTCCATATTTACAAATAAAAGAAGTAATTTAGCTTAAGAAAGCTAAGTAAGACCCCATAGCCTCGTAACCCTTGTATTAAAGCAGAGTATGAAAGCAGAGGGCCTAAACCATTTAAAAAGCATGACGAATCCTTTTCCCATTACAAACAAGTTTAGTACCGTTATTTACAACTTATGACAAACATGTACAACACATAAGAACCTGGAACTAAGTAAAAACTATAATCTAGTAGTGTATGTTTCATAATGGTTTTTTCATGAAGTTACTATCAAAATTATGTTGTTATAAATCGATGTTTAAGTGGTAGTAATGATCTAAATTTTGGAACAATTTAATTATATAAGTTTACTATATGAATGATGTTGTTACATAGGGTAAACTCTAAGTAATATTTATTTATTTATTTATGGATTTTCTAGAGTTGTTACAGAATTATTACCGAATTCCTACGAAGTTGTTAGATACTTCTCTCACGCACACTCTAAAATTAATGAAATGATTTCCAAGCAATCTGACGATAAAATTTGTAGATCTAGCAAGAAAGTATTTAGGTTTATCAAGAAAAAATGGTAAAAACAATGTAAGAGATTGTTCTTCATCGCCCTATCTATGAATAAAATGATCACTCACAGATTAAGTGGAAAAATGGTTAGACAATGTTCAATATTTTTCTTGATTAAGGTATGTCATGAATATGCCTGAATTAACTGAATGAAACCATAAATGACCGCATTTTCTTCTTATACAAATGTTTCGAAAACCAATGTTCCATACATACCATACCCACCCTACCCGGCCATGCTTATACGACCTGTACGTTCAGGCCATCAGAGGGCAGAGAGGTGAAGTCAACGGTTGACTTCTCCTCTCTGCCCTCTGATGGCCTAAACGTACAGGCCGTTTACCCATTTCCTCAATTGGCACAATTTTGGTTTCTGGGAAAAGCTAATAAATGGAAACATCCAACCATCAAACTATTCTTCAATTCAAAATGTGAATGCTGCACTCAATGATTAGCATTTATCTCAACGCTAAAATTTATTAAACAAGATAAACGGTGTGCGTGCTGCTGCAAGATGAAGGGAAGCGACCATGTAATATATATAAGTTTCTAATTCATGAACTTAGGGGGAGAGTGCTTAGAAAATGATACAACGTAAAGAAAGATGAGAACGACTACAACTAAAACGAATCCCTTGGATAGATTTCCTTCCCCGGATCCTCTAAATTTCATGCCCAAAATTGCTGCAATGGCTACCTCCAGAAAACAAAATTAAATTCCAGCATATTACAAGCCGATCCTAATTATATTCATACTCATAAATCATCAAAATACCCTATTAATGGTACTGTAAATGTCAATAGGGAATCTATTAAATAAGAGTTGGGCTTAGACAGAGGTGGACAAACAGTGGATTGGCGCTATTACAGCAGGAAAAACTAGCTAAGCTTAGCTAAATTTGTAGGTGGAGTTGGTATCATAAAGTATCACACCATGGTGTAAGAATTGCCATCGAACATCACTTAATATCTTTGCAATATTCAAATGCAGGATTGAAAGAGGATTCCTTTTTTCACGTATTATGCAGACATTTCCTAAGACGATTTATATTTAAATCAAATCCATGAATTATGGGTTCTTTCATTGGGATGCTAATCTGTGAAGGTCTTTCTTTAGTTAGGACAAAAGAAGAATGGTAGGTAAGGGCGATAAATATAGCTGAGATGGGGATTTGCCATTGACATGGAGGAACACTCTCATATAGCTAAGATATGGATTCACCATTGACATGGAGGAACACTCTCATGAGCAGATGAAATGGGGTCCTCAATGGAGAACTTTATTAAGAAAGGACATGTGCATATTTCCCAATCTGCCAATGGCACAATTTTTTATCCTTAATTGAAATTGGAAAATGGTTGAGGATTGGGGTTTTGGGATTAGGGATTGTCAACATCATATAAAAGGTTATTAGCAGTTTTGAGTAAGAGATGATTTCTAGCTTCTAATAGCTATGAAATAATTGTGTAGAAGATAATGTCACAGTGTAGAGCCATAGAACATATTGTGGAGAACGAGGCTGCTCCAAGATTAATTTATTAAGGCCAATATGTATAATAGACTATACACGATATTTGATTTGATAGGCAATTCAAAATTTCTTAGCATTACTGGCTATGGATTCTACTATTATTAATTAATGAAATAATTATGCCTTTGTGCGCTCATGTGTAGTACTCTGTCTCTATTTAAAATAAACAAAACGGAGACAACAACATAAATTTTCAGATAGTTTTTGAACAATTTGATATTCTAATTTGATATGTTCTTCATGATAAGGGTGCTTATTGGTTTTTATATTCAGGGAGTTTCTGGCAAATATTGCCATAATCATCATAGATACATAGATGGATGGATTCCGTATGTAGTGAAAAATTATGTAAATTTTGCATTAAGATATATTCAGGTATTTTTAGCAAATATCACCATAATCATCATAGATACATAGATGGATGGAGTCCATAAAAAATTATGTAAATAATTTTTCATTAAGAAAAAAGGCAAAAAATAAAAGAAAAGAAAGAGTGTGCGACCAATGCAGGCATAAGATTCAAAATATTAATGTCGCCACCCACGACTGGAACTAGCTTAGATCTAGCTTTACTCGGCTCTATCATGTGCCGAGAGGGATCAAATATTTCGAGGTGCAAACCCTTTTTTGGAGTGCAATTGTTGAAGAAGGGTTTGCACCTCGAAATATTTGATCCCTCTCGGTGCATGATAGAGCCGGGTAAAGCTGGATCTAAGCTAGTTTTATTTATTTATGGATTTTCTGGAGTTGTTACAGAATTATTACCGAATTCCTACGAAGTTGTTATATACTTCTCTCACACACACTCTAAAATTAATGAAATGCTTTCCAAATTCTTCTTGTGATATTTCCTAACGGGCTATCCTATACTGTCAGCTATAAAAAAAAAATTACTGACTGATCTTACAAACTGTGCCTACTATTCTCCAAATGGGACTCCTAGCAAATCAAATCTGAACTAATAATTTGTAAGAACCAAAACAAAAATAATTCACAAAAGTGCTCATTTCACATTTATACGAAACATGTAAATCCTAGGACTACAATTGACACGACGTAATTGAAGTAGGAAAGAGCCCTCTTATACCTTATGACGCCTAATTCTACCACATTTCAAGCTTAGCTTTTGCATGTTAAATAATTGCCACGTCTCAGTTACCATGATGCTCAACCTTTGCATGCTAACCTGTTGCCCTATAAAGAGTATGCAAATACCATATTGTTGTGTGACGTGTACGAGTTCTGATGTGAAGAACATTATAAGTGAATAGGAATTTGAAGCCTTCAATGCATGCATCTATCCTTTGGTTGAAATAATTGGTATTTCTTACATAAAACTTATTACTATTATTCATATCATGAATCTATTGAATTTATACTTCTGATGTATCAATGTATATATATATTGATATCCCCAAACCATTGTGTTATTATTTAGTCCATTCCAAACTTTTCTTCTCTTAGATTTTGAAGTGTGATTTTCTACAGAGGCAATTAATCATTTGGGTGCGTATATGGTGGAGGAGAGGCTGGATGGAACTAACATCCATAACTGGAATTAGGTAGAGAAAGACTACCTAAACTAGTCAAAGAATATGCTATCCTATTGGAAATATTAATTACTTACTGATCTGAATATCACATCAATAGACTCTACCAGAGTATGTAGCAGGTTAGTCTATGTCAGATAGTTTGATAGGATGAAGAGTTCACATCTCTCGTATATAATCTAGGTGAATTTAATTGTTGGAGCTAAGTTTCTAGGTAGATAGTTATTACAGTCTTTAATGTTAAGTCGGTAGATTAAGAGAGAAGCAATTCTAGTTGGTATAAGTTTTATATATGAAGAAGAAGATTGTAAATATGAAGTAAGAGGAAGAGAATGCACAAGCAGAACATGAAGAGAGACAGACAGAGAAGAGAAGTGCAGAGAAGAAGAAGAAAATATCTGTGAAGAGTTTGAAGCTCAAGCTTCTGTGTTTTGTAAAAGTTTTGAGAGCCGAAGCTCTATAAAAGGTGAAACATCCTCGTAATTTCCAAATTTCTATTTACTAATGTAAGTTTTTGTTATGCTATCACAAGAAATATAATTCCATAGTTTATGGTTTGATAAAATTTCTAATTATACGCACATCTTCTCAATATTTACCTGGTTGAATGTTGTTTACATTTACTGTTAATGAAAGACACAAAGAATCCATATTTATTTCACCGCGTAAAATTTCTAGTTTTTATCCACAGAAGGGTTCAACACAAATCTTATTTAATATTTGGTTATATAATATTATGAGTTTGTTGCAATAGTTGTGTCACATTTTATCCCAAGTAACCGCCGGTGAAAAGTGTTTTTCATATCCTAAGTCTTTGGAGTAGGAAATAAAAAGTTGTTTTATTGAAGTGAAAGTTGTTCGCAACCTAAATCACGTCGCAGTAAAATCCGGTAGAATCCAAGTAAGTTTGTCGAGGTAAAAGTGTGTCTGGTGAAAAGTCCATTGCAGGAGTTCTATCATAGTAATTCTGTCGCAGGTATATTTAGTCGCAAGACTTTCCGCTAAAGTTAAAAGGGGAAAAGAAAAGGTTGTGTTGTGCAGTAACTCAAGTTAATTGTCACAGCCTCCATTCTTGAGTCTCATATCAGAGTAGGTTCAAGAAAGAAATATTGTCCTAAAGGGGAAAAATTAAATTTTTAAGGAAAGTTAGAAATTATAAATGACTTCTACTTCCGGTTCAAATATGTTGAGTTTACAAACTCCAATCTTTACAGGAAAGAATTATGAATATTGGTGTCTAACAATGAAGGATTTGTTCAGATGTCAAGATGTATGGGAGATAGTACAGAATGGTTACACAAAACCAACAGATCATACGGAATATAATAATCTCACACAATATGAGAAAGATGTCCAGAAGGAACAGAGAAAGAAAGATGGAAAGGCTCTGTTCTACATACACCAAGCCATGCATGAAAGCATACTCCCAAGAGTAGCAGCAAAAAATACCACAAAGCAAGAATGGGACACATTGGGGACCTCCTATCAAGGTTTGGACAAGGTAAAGAATTCAAAGCTGCAGATTCTGAGAACAGATTATGAATATCTATCCATGAAAGAATCAGAGTCAGTGGACTTGTTCTACACCACAGTTGTTGTTTTGATAAATCAACTGAAATCTCATGGAGAAAATATAGAATACCAAAGAGTGGTTGAAAATATTCTCAGAAGTATTCCCCCAAGATTTGAATCCTTAGTTGTGAGCTTGGAAGAAAACAAAGACATGACAATGTTTACCATTAATGAGTTGCAAGCCTCACTCATCAATCATGAAGATAGAATCAATAGAACAAACACATCATTGGAAGGTGTGTTTGTAGCACAGTCATCCATAAGCTGTGGTAGAGGTAGGGGGAGAAACCATTCTAGAGGTAGAGGAAGAAAATTCTTAAGAGGAGGACACAACAATAGTTCTACATATGTTGTTGGTAGAGGACAGAATCAGAACCCCAGTCAGCCAAGTGGTCATAGGTTTGATAATAAAAATTTCAATTTCATTATTGTAATAAATTTTGTCATTATGCATATGAATGCGAGAAGAAGCAATATGACCAAGGAAATCAAATCCATAACCATTCGACGAACACCATCTCTTCGTCGAGTGTAATGTTGATGCCATGCACATCCCCAATTGAATGCAATACCATTCAAGGAATTCCATGTGACATATGGTATTTAGATTTAGGCTGCAACAATCATATGACTGGTAATTTAAATTTATTTTCTAGTATAGATAATTCAATTCAAACTGATGTTACACTTGGAAATAATGTCCAAGTCACTGTTTTTGGAAAAGGTACTGTTGGTATTCTAACCAAATAGGGGGAGCATAAGTATATGATTGATGTCTATCATGTCAAAGGTCTGAAACACAATTTTTCGAGTATTGGACAAATGATACAAAAAGGGTGCATTGTATACATGGAGGACAATCACTGTGTGATTAAAGACATATGTCCAAGCAACTAGCTGATAGAAAAAGTGCCAATGACAAGAAATCGTTTCTTTCCGTTGAGGATAGTTCCATACATGAAAGGAAAGAAAAATACATGAGTTGCATTCAAAGAAGAAAGAAAAGAAGCAGTTGTACAGTGCATCAAGAAAGAAAATGACAACACTAAAATTCAAGTTTCATTTCAAATAGAAGTCCAGGATGATTCCTGGCTATGGAATTTCATATTTGGACATCTGAATTTTGGTGGGATGAAGCTATTGCTCACAAAGAACATGGTAAAAGGATTTCCATTAATTGACAAACTGGACAGAGTTTATGAAGGCTTCATTTTTTGGAAAGAAACACAGAGAGAATTTTCCAGATGGAAAGTCATATAGAGCGCACACATCACTTGATATTGTGCACTCTGATATTTGTGGCCCAATGCAGACATCATCCATTGGTGGCTGCAATTATTTTCTTACTTTTATTGATGACTACTCAAGAAAGACATGGGTATATTTTTTGAAACATAAATCTGATGCATTTAGTTGTTTTCAGTAGTTTAAGGCACTTGTGGAGAACCAGAGTGGTCACTGCATCAAAATCCTAAGGATGGACAAAGGTGGTGAATATGTTTAAAATGAATTTCTAAATTTATGAAAAACCCATGGCATACATAAGCAATTCACTGCGTGGTATACACCCCAGTAGAATGGTGTCGTAGAGAGAAAGAACATAACCATCATGGAAATGGTGTGCAGCATGATGGCAACCAAACATTTTCCAAATGAATATTGGGATAAAGCAGTCGTAACCACTGATTACATTATGAACCGATGTCCAACAAAGAGCGCGAATAACAAAGTCCCTCAAGAAGCGTGGACAAGTATGAATTATAGTGTTTCTCATTTAATTTTTTTTGGTTGTGTCGCCTATGCTCATGTTCCAGATGAGCTGAGAAAGAAGTTAGACAAGTTCTATTCTGAAGACATAAAAGCATACAAGTTGTATGACCCTATCACAAGGAAAGTAATCATAAGTTGTGACGTTCAATTCGTAACGATTGAGAATAATGTCAAGATTGTGTCGAATGCCAAGCATGATGACATGGCGGAGGAAGTGGTTCAAACACCACATTTAATTCAACCGGTCGTATCACCATCGAATCCCATGACACCATGACATGGTTCAACACCAAGAACCTCAACACAAGTTATAGCTCAAGCTACACTATCGATCACACCAAGAAGACAATAGACTCCATCAAGTAGTTCGACATCAACAAATCCAGTTAATACAAGAAGTATGTGTGAAATATATGAAGTTGGTACAACAAATTCCTTCTCTCTCTTTGCATTATTTTCTCAAATAGATGATCCATTAACATTTGAGGAAGTTGTTGAAGAAGAATTATGGGCACAAGCTATGAATGAAGAAATAGAATGCATTGAGAAAAACCAGATATGGGAACTAGTTGATGTACCAAAATATAAGGATGTAATCATCATCAAATGGATTTACAAGACCAAGAAAGATGCTGATGTTAATGTGCAGAAGCACAAGGAAATATTGGTCGCAGGGTTCACACAAAAGCATGACATATATTTCAATGAAACCTTCACACAAGTTGCATGCATGGATACTATTAGAATAGTTTTTTCCATTGCTGCACAAAACAAATGGTGTTTTTATCAAATGGATGTTAAGTCAACATTTTTGAATGCCTATCTGGATGAAGAAGTAGATGTGGAATAACCACAAGTCTATGAAGTTATAGGACAAGAGAACAGAGTATACAGGTTGAAACAGGAACTATATGGTTTGAATCAAGGTCTGAGAGCTTGGTATAGTTGCATTGATTCCTATCTCATTGAGAATGGATTTCACAGAAGTGAAAGTGAGCCAACTTTGTACACCAAAGTGAATGAGCTAGGTAAGATGTTAATTTTCTTCTTGTATGTAGATGATTTAATATTTACTGGAAATTTTGGCATAAAAGAATTTGGAACAGTCCTAGAAAGTGAATTTGAAATGACTGATTTGGGGATTATGAATTTTTTCCTGGGCATTGAAGTCCAGCAGTCTAAAAGTGGTATTTTTATTATGCAAGTATAGTTTTAAAAACATTCAATATATCTAATTGCAAGGAAGCACCAACACAAGTAATAACAGGTTTGAAATTGAGAAAAGATGATGATGGATCAACTGTAGATCCTATGCTTTTTAAAAGGCTCGTTGGTAGACTTATGTATTTAACATCAATGAGACAAGACATCATGTATGGAGTAAGTCGGATCTCAATATTCATGGAGTCACACTCTCATTGGCAAATAGATAAAGAATTATGAGGTATGTAAGTGGCACAAAGGATCTTGGTATTATGTATTCAACCTTTGAAATTTGTAAACTCATTGGATACACTGACAATGAAAATGGAGGAAACAAAAATGACAGGAAAATCACATCTGGGTACACATTTCATTTTGGTAGAGGTGTTGTGTTGTGGGATTGAAATAAACAACCCATAGTAACTTTGTCTTCAACAGAAGCATGCCAAGCCATTTGTATGTGGAGAATGTTAAAAGGCCTGTCGCAGAACCAGCAAGAACCAACAACCATTTTCTTTGACAACAATTCAGCCATTTCTTTGTCAAAGAATCATGTGTTTCACACGAAAAATAAACACATAGAAACAAGGTATCACTTCATAAGAGAATTGGTGAACAATAAATAATTTTTTTAGAATTTTGCAGGTCTGAAGATCATCTTGCAGACATATTTACAAATATATTGGCAAGGGATACATTTCAATATCTTCAAATTTATTTAGGAATGAAAACTTATTCTCAATGAAATCTGTCATGAACAGAGCAAGTTTCATCTCTAAAATTTTTTGTAATATTTTGTTTTAAAATTCCAATCTTCTCATGGTTAAGGGGGAGTGTTGCAAATATTAATTACTCGTTGATCCGAATATCACATCAATAGAATTTGTTAGAGTCTGTAGCAGGCCATTATCTATTAGACAATCTGACAGGATGAAGAGTTGAAATCTCTGGTATATAACTCAATCAATTTTAATTGTTGAAGCTCAGTTTCTAGGTAGATAGTTATTACAGTCTTTAATGTTAAGTCGGTATCTTTAGAGAGAAGAAATTTTAGTCGATAGAATTTTTCTATATGAAGAAGAAGATTGTAAATATGAAGTAAGCAGAAGAGAATACACAAGTAGGACAGATAGAGAGACAGAAAGATAAGAGAAATGCAGAGAAGAATAAGAAAAAAATTATGAAGAGTTTGAATCTCAAGATTCTGTGTTTTGTAAAAGTGTTGAGAGTCGAAGCTCTATAAAAGGTGAAACATCCTTGTAATTTTCAAGTTTGTATTTATGGCTGTAAGTTTTTGCTACGCCATCACATGGAATATAATTCCATAGTTTATGGTTTGATACAATTTTTATTTAGCCACACATATTCTCAATATTTATCTGAGTGAATGTTGTTTACATTTATTGTTTAGTGAAAGACACAAAGAATCAATATTTATTTCATCGCGTAAAAGTTTAGTTTTTATTCGCAGAATGGTTCGACACAAATCTTATTTAATATTTGGTTATATAATATTGTGAGTGAGTTGCAATAGTTGTGTCACATTTTATCCCAAGTAACCAATGGTGAAAATTGTTTTTCATATCCTAAGTCTTTAGAATAGGAAATATAAAGTTTTTATGTCGAATTGAAAGTTGGTCGCAACCAAAATCCTGTTATAGTAAAATCCAATAGAATACAAGTAAGTTTTTCAAGCTAAAAGTGTGTCCGGTGAAAACTTCGTTGCAGTAATTCCATCGCAGGTATATTTAGTCGCAACACTTTCTGCTAAAGTTAAAAGGGGAAAGAAAAAGGTTGTGCTGCACGTTAACTCAAGTTAATTTCCACAGTCGTCATTCCAGAGATCTGATATTAGAGCAATTTTAGGAAAGAAATCTTGTCTTAGAAGGGAAAAAGTAATTTTTTAAGGAAAGTTAAAATTACAAATGGATTCTACTTTTGGTTCAAATATGTCGAGTTTACAAACTCCTATTTTTATATGAAATAATTATGAATATTGGTCTCTAACAATGAAGGCTTTGTTCAGAGGTGAAGATGTTTGGGAGGAGATAGTATAGAATAATTATGCAGAACTAGTAGATCATATGACATAAAATAATCTCACACAAGCTGAGAAAGATGTCCCAAGGGAACAAATAAATAAAGATGGAAATGCTATATTCTACATACACCAAGCCATGCATGAAAGCATACTCCCAAGAGTAGAAACACCAAATACTACAAATAAAGCATGGGAAACATTGGGGACCTCCTATCAAGGTTTGGACAAGGTAAAGACTTCAAAACTACAGATTGTGAGAAGAGATTTTGAAGAGTCAGTGGACTTGTTATACACTAGAGTTGTTTGTTTGATAAATAAACTAAAATATCATCAAGAAAAGATAGAATACCAAAGAGTGGTTGAAAAAATTCTCAGAATTCTTCCCCCAAGATTTGAATCCTTGGTTGTGACCTTGGAAGAAAAAAAAAGACATGACATTGTTTACCATTGATTAGTTGAAAGCATCTCTAATCAATCATGAACACAAAATCAATAGAAAAAACACATCATTGGAAGGTGCATTTACATCACAGTCATCCATAAGCCATGGTAGAGGAAGGAGGAGAAACCATTCTAGAGGCAGGGGAAGAAAATTCTCAATAGGAGGACGCAACAATAGTGCCGCGGATGTCGCTAGTACAAGACAAAATCATAACCCTGGTCAGCCAAGTGGTCACATGTTTGATAAATATAAAATTCAATGTCATTATCGTAATAAATTTTGTCATTATGCATATGAATGTAGGAAGAAGAAGTATGACCAAGGAAAGCAAAGCCAAAACTAGTTGACAAACACCAGCTCTTCGTCGAGTGCAAATTTGATGGAATGCACATCCCCAATTGAATGCAATACCATTCAAGAAATTCCATGTGACATATGGTATTTATATTCAGGTTGCAACAATCATATGACTGACAATTTAAATTTGTTTTCCAGTCTAGATAATTTAGTTCAAACTGATGTTACACTTGGAAATAATGTCCAAGGCATTGTTTTGGGAAAAGGTACTATTGGTATTCTAACCAAATATGGGGAGCATAAGTATATGCCTAATTTCTATCACATCGAAGGTGTGAAGCATAATTTTCTTGTTATATTTTTATCATTTAAGCAATATGATCTAGGATCTTATCCAAGAGAATAACATGCACAACAAAAATCACAAGAGACAAGAGACACAAAGAATTTTCCTCGGGGAAACCATAAAGGATAAAACCTAGCGACTTCCTCAGAGATAGAATGAGCACCAATGGGAGCAGTAAAACCAAAAGATAGAAAATATGATCTACAATAATTGTTCTCTCTCTCTCTCTCACTTGAGAGAGCTTCTCCTCTCTCACTCATGCGCCCCAGTGAGTGAGTGTGTGTGATAAATAGAGAGGGTCACTCTCTATTTATATTCTTTCATCCACTTAATGTCCACTCCAGCAAGTCGACCTCACTTAACAATTACTTACCAGGGCTGACTTCTCTAGGAGATTCTAAGAACCCTAGTGCCCCACAACTGTGGGGACTTTTCCCTTCGATCAACAAGGAGGGTTAACCTTAACTCAATTGTGGGGACTATTGCCACGACTTATAATGGAGGGTTAACCTCAATGACTTTACATGACTTGTTTACAATATGATTCTCCCGAAAGGAACATTGGGGTATGACATGACTCAATTACATTACAGATACTTCCTGATAGGAACATCGGGGTACAATACATAAGATATACAAGTGAATACATTCCAAAGTTCCAAATACATCAACAATCTCTCTTAACTAGGAAGTTATTCTCTCGACACAATTTATCAGCACAAATCTTCTTCTCTGTATCATCTGGATCATCATCAAGTATGGATCACCACTTGATCTGGAGAATCACTGGATCATCATCAAGTTTGTATCATCACTTGATCTAGATCATCACTAGATCATCATCAAGTCTGGATCATTACTTGATGTGGATCATCACTTGATCTGGATGATCGTTGGATCATCATCAAGTCTGGATCATCACTACCAGATCATCACTGGGTCATCATCACTGGTGCTATCTCTAAATTCTACTCGTCACAAGAATTTCTACAGAGCTATCCCTTTTTCAAGCTAGGTGTAGGCCTAGCCTCCATGTAGGTCTTTATCAATAGAGCCAACCCTTTTTTCATGATGGATGCCCATCTACAGAGCTAGTACTTTTTTCATACTGGATGTATTCCTCTACAAATCCAACCCTTTTTCATGCTGGATGTATCAACACAGAGCCATCCCTTTTTCATGTTGGATGTGTCATCATAGAGCTAACCCTTTTTCATGCTGGATGTGGCACCAACACAGAGCCAGTCCTTTTTCATACTGGTTGTGGCATCACAGAGCCAGTCATTTTTCATATTGGATGTGGCATCTACACAGAGCCAGTCCTTTTTCATACTGGATGTGGCATCACAGAGCTAGTCCTTTTTCATAATGGATGTGGCATCATAGAGCCATTCCTTTTTCATACTGGATGTGGCATCATAGAGCCAATCCTTTTTCATACTATATGTTGCATCTACACAGAGCCCATCCTTTTTCATATTGGATGTGTCATCACAGAGCCAGTCCTTTTTCATAGTGGATATGGCATCACAGAGCCAGTCCTTTTTCACATTGGATGTGGCATCTACATAGAGCCAGTCCTTTTTCATATTGGATGTGTCATCATAGAGATAGTCCTTATTCATACTGGATGTGGCATCATCACATATATCTGACCATGGAAGGAACCAATCCTGTCATCATGTCAGAAAGACACAACTCTTACATCTGACCATGGAAGGAACCAATCCTATCACCACATCAGAAGGGCACAACACTTACATCTAACCATGGGAGGAACTAATCCTACCACCATGTCAAAAGGGAACAACACTTATATCTGACCATGGGAGGAACCAATCCTACCACCATGTCAGAAGGGCACAACACTTACATTTGACCATGGGAGGAACCAATCCTACCACCATGTCAGAAGGGCTCACAGACTCATCACTTCCTCTTGGAAGGAACCTCGATCTGGAGAACATCAAGCTTCTCCCTAAAGTACTCAAACTTCACTTTGGCCATTTCTAGCATAAAATCACATTAGGGCTGATTATGTCCAAGGATAACCTACGAGCTTCGCCAGGACCTATTACATCTGAGGACAACCTACAATACCGTTTACATCTGAGCCACCTACAAGCTTCGCTATAATTTTATGCTCAGACAACCTGTCTCACCGGCTATGTTAGAACCCCCTCTTTCGAGAGATCTCGATCTGGATCACATATAGGAGCTTCATTGCTTCTCTCTAATTTCATACTGAAGTAGCATCCTGAAGTGCTCTTCTTATCAATGGCACTACCTACCCAATCCTAATCCACATAACCCTCCAAGTTAATTTCAGATTCATATCATACTTGAGCCCATACTCAACTGTACCCTTCAGGTACCTCATTGCATGCTTTGCAACTATCAAGTGAACATGTCTCAATGTGTTCACATCAAAGAAAATATCTGGTCCCGTATTCGTCAGGTACATCAAGTAACACATCATCTGATGATACATTGTGGCACCAACTGAGTTTGATGAAGCAACACACAATAGCTTCAGGTTCGATGCCATAGGTGTGGTCATGGCCTTGTAGTCCATCATCCTAAACCTATTCGGGATCTCTAATGTATACTTCCCTTGTCCCAAGGAGATTCCATCTGCATTCAACCACATCTCCATGCCTAAAAAGCAGTGCATCATATCCAAGTCCTTCATCTTGAACTCAACAACAAGTCTCCCCTTGCAGCTTTAATGAGTTCCTCTTTTCTTTCAGGAGCAAGTCATCAACATATAATAGAAGCATTATTGGTCTTCCACATTCAACCTTTAATTAAGGTTGGAATCCACTTTACTCTCAGTAAATCCTAGAGCCATTAATAATCTTTCCATTTTGTTGTACCATGTCGAACCTCAGGATCTTATGCAGTTACTCCCTCTGAATCAGAGCATCATACTCCCTCTATCTTTCATACTCTATGTATTGAAAAATTATGTACTGGAGTGACAAGTAGCTTCCTCTGCTACTGATATTCTATGTATCCATCTAGGGTCACTAGATACCAAGATCCTCTATCTTGAAAGCACTCTTCTCACACCCATCAGTGATATTTCCATCCTCTATAAGCTTTCATCTTCAACCTTGTAGAAAAAGTTAAGATCTTCATCACTCTAGGTGATCTTCAAGCTCCTCATGTATGTATTATCCCATGGGTGTCTTCTAAGCTCATACAAGGCCCTCTTTAATTTGCACACATGAGTCTTCCTATCATGTGTCTTAACTTCCAATGGCTACAAATGTATCTTCATAGTTTATACCTTCTTTTCGTGAGAAGCCTCATGCTATGAATCTTTCCTTGTATCCCACAATGTTGCCATCTACTACATGATGGATCTTGTAGATCCATATGGAAGATATTATGGACTTCCCTTCAGGTCTTGATACTGCATCCTAGACATCATTGTTTTTGAACTAGTATTCTCCTTCCCTTTCTTCTTGGTTACTTCTTCATAGCTAGAAGGCTCTGCATCAATGATGATGCTCAACAGTGTCACATAGCTAGAGTGTCTTTGAGGCCTCTTTATTTCTTTGAAAGTATCATCATATTATTATTCATCTTGGATTCTTTCTTGAACCTTCATCACTTGTTCTTCGAAACAAGTCTCATCCTTCTTTTCTTGTAGGCGATTCTATGCGATCTTTCCTACAAGTCAAATGCACTAGTTGTATGATTAGAAACATTTCATAATGCATATTCATAATGGAAAATTATTATGCATAAATATATGATCATGCAACTATTTTAGGCAATACAACATTCATCCATATCTCACAGAAACTTTCTAGATTCCTTCCATCTCTACTAAGACATCATTGAGATTTTGCACTAATCCAATGTGTCAGCAAAGAGGTTTCATTCTATATAAGTAGAAACAGAGAGTTGTATAGCACCATGGGATACTTACGCATCACATGCATATTAGTAGTATACTTTCATTAATGCAAACATTCTATCATACATAATACATCAAATGAATAGAAACAAATGCATAAGAAAACAATATCATGAAATGACAACTGAATACTTATCTTTATTTGTTTCATGGGTAGAATCCTTCTTTCAGCTTCATCATATTCTTCATCTATAACATCATCATTTCTTATCCAACTACTCAAGATGGATAAGAGGCTCTTCAAGAATTGAGTTCTTCATATTCCTCATTGCTTGAGGGATCTTCTTTGAATCGTTAGCACTTGATCTTCAGTTGCTCCCATCTTCTTTTTTCTTATTATGAGTCGAGCTTCTTCTTGTGTGTGCTCTTCCCAGAGTCTATTGAAAGTAATCACTTCCTTTTGGCACAAATTCCTCAAAATAATGAATCTCATGATCCTAGGAGGCTATTCAAGGTGGTTATCACAATGTCTACATTCTCTACTTCTTCATCCACTGTTTCAAGTTGTTCTTTTATTTGAGAGACCCTTGTAAAGTATGATTGTATGGTCTCCACATTTTGGATCTTCACATTCTTCAACTAGTTTCTCGAAGTGATCTTTCAATTTATGTTCTTCCCTTCAAATAGCTTGGTCAAGGAATCACAACATCTGTTTAGGTGTCTTTAGGAAATACACTTGTGGTATAAGGTGATCCTTAATTGAATCAACAATGATCTTCTTGGCCTTGACCAAGTTCTTCTTGTGTAAGGCTTTAGCCTCATCTCCCTCTGGAATTAGAACCTCTCCACTTATGTAGGTGTCGAATTCATTTTCTTCAAGAACTAGTGAGATCCAATACTTCCATGCTTGGAATTTGTCAGTTTCACCAAGCTTGTCATCAAGCTGGTGTGACTAGCCATGAGAACCTCAAATGTAAATAGCAAAAGGTTAGATCTTATCGATTTGAGGTGTCCATCCTGGTTTTGGAGCTGGATGATCCAGGGTTTGTCAAATAAACCCTAATTTTCAAAACTTGGAATATTTTAGATCTGATTGGATAGATAGATAGACCTCTTCAAGGTGAGTTGTTCAATGTACTACTTTTCTGAAAATAGTGGAGGGAAGCTCCCAGAACAGGAATCCCTAGTTTACCAATTTATTCTGCAGAAATTCCTGATATAGTTTCTGTGGTATCTCTGAAATTACTGCCCCTTTATGTCTAAAATTTTGTACTCATGTAAATGCTTCTGTTCTCTTTCCAACACCTAAATTTTGAGCAAAATTGATTTCACCAATTGGGACTTATGAGAGTTTTCCCAAGGTGACTTATTTCAGGACTGTTCAGCATAGCAAACTTGTATGGACTTCCACATGTCCCTATTTCATCATCAGGGTCTGAAACTTTTACCACAGAAAGTAGAGTCTATGCCCTATCTGGAACGTCTTGCAAAATTTTATTTGAACCTTTGTAGCTCGAGATATAGCAATTCACCCTAGGTGTCCTGTTTAGGGATGAATCCTAGGAGAGGATGAAACCCTAAAATGGAGGAATCAATATATCTCATAGAATATAGTGAATCTGAGTCTAAAATTTTTACACAGGGTACATCAGGAATTTATCTTTGGCCTGTGAAATTTTAAGCTCCTGAGCCTTCTCAAATCTCAAGATATGGAAAATGTACCAAAACTACCAGTTTCAGTATTTTAGCATTTTTTAGGCCCAAGGTCAAACTAGGGTTTGACTTTCCTAGAGTTTCACTCAACCAAAAACATTGACCTTGGTCTCTAAACTTCGATTTTGATGAGGAGAGAAATCCTATGCTGGGCTCACTCAAAAATTTCTCTTTTGTAAAAATCCCTAATTTCCCGCACCAAAAACTAAAAATGCCCAGAATCAAATTCTGCTTTGACATAAAGATGCGCCCTCCAATGGAGAGTTATCCTATCCTCTATTTGTTGATGGATTGTGGAGAGAGGCCCAAAAATTAAGAAGCCCTAGCTTCTGAAGCTATACAATGTCTTCTTCTCAGGTTAGCTTTGATACCATGTTAGATTTTATCATTTAAGCAATATGATCTAGGATCTTATCTAAGAGAATAACATGCATAGCAAAAGTCACAAGAGACAAGAGACACAAAGAATTTTCCTCGGGGAAACCATAAAAGAGAAAACCCCACAACTTCCTTGGAGATAGAATGAGCACCAATGGCAACAATAAAACCCAAAGACAGAAAAGATGATATTCAAAAGTTGTTCTCTCTCTCTCTCACTTGAGAGAGCTTCTCCTCTCTCACTCATGCGCCCCAGTGAGTGAGTGTGTGTGATAAATAAAGAGGTTCACTCTCTATTTATATTCTTTTGTCCACTTAATGTCCACTCCAAGAAGTATTCCTCACTTAAAAATTACTTACTAGGGTCGACTTCTGTAGGAGAGTCTAATAACCCTAGTGCCCCACAATTGTGGGGATTTTTTCCTCTGATCAACAAGGAGGGTTAACCTTAACTCAATTGTGGGGACGATTGCCCCAACTTACAATGGAGGGTTAACCTATATGACTTTACATGACTTGTTTACATTATGATTCTCCCGATAGTAACATTGAGGTATGACATGACTCAATTACATTGCAGATGCTTCCCGATAGGAACATCGGGGTACAATACATAAGATATACAAGTGAATACATTCCAAAGTTACAAATACATCAACATTGCTGAGTATTGGACAACTGATACAAAAAGGGTGCAGAGACTACATGGAGGATGATAATTATGTGATTAAAGACATATGTCCAAGCAACCAACTGATAGAGAAAGTTCCAATGAAAAGAAATCGCTTGTTTCAATTGAGGATAGTTCTAGACATGAAAGGAAACACAAATACAAGAGTTGCATTCAAGGAAGAAAGAGAAGAAGCAATCGTATAGTATGATGAGAAAGAAAATGACATTGCTGAATTTCAAGCTGCATTTCAAACATAAGTTCAAGATGATTCCTAACTGTGGCATTTTAGATTTGCTCATCTGAATTTTGGTGGGATGAATCTATTGCACACAAAGAACATGGTAAAAGGATTTCCATTGACCGAAGGCTGCATTTTTGGCAAGCATCATAGAGAGACTTTTCCAATTGCAAAGTGATATAGAGTACGCACACCACTTGAGATTGTGCACTTTGATATTTGTGGTCCAATACAGATGTCATCCATTGGTGGCTGCAATTATTTTCTTACTTTTATTGATGACTACTCAAGAAAAACACGGGTATACTTTTTGAAACATAAAACTAATGCATTTAGTTGTTTTTAGCAGTTCAAGGCACTCATGGAGAACCAGAGTGGTCACCGCATGAAAATCCTAAGGACAGAAAAAGGTGGTGAATATGTTTCAAATGAATTTCTAAATTTTTCCCAACCCATGGAATACATGTCACACCCCCGGTTTTGACCCCGTTGCATTAGATGTATATGATGTATATATTGTAATCATCATGGTGTGAAGCTAAAGGCCAAGTCCCCACCATTGATTGTTTATGCTATGTTTTGGATTTAAATTGGTCATCGATTGTATATCGGGGCATGCGACATACGTTTTAAGTTTATCATCATGTAAATATGCATCCATAATTAAAACAAACCTGACCAGCTACGATCGCGGAAACTAAAATGAGAAAGGGGCATGATTTTCACAAGGATAAGGATGTGGGGGAATTTGTCAAACCTTGGCCAATGGGGAAAAATCCATGTGTCTTCTTTCCTTGCCTTACCCAACCACTTTCATTAAAGAATGGCTGGTGGTGGTTGAGGCATTTAATTATTTTGGGAGTGGGGTGGCAGGACTGTCAGTCCTCACCCACACGCACACTCCACCAGCAAGGAACGCACTCACGCCTTCCCTCCATCGTGCATTACCTCCATGATTGTTTTTCCTTCCTCGCGGTCTGCTCACATCCACGCATAGGCTTACCTGGTCTCACTCACGCAGACATTCACTCTCTCCACGACAGTGCTGAAATGCTGGTGTACTCCAATCCGCGTCTTCTATGTTGTTGTTCATCCACACACAAGCTAGGAGTTGTCCGCCCTCATGCAGGGACCGTTGTCTGCTCACTATCCTCACGCACAGGAGTCTGCCCATTTCACGCTCCATTTGGAAGTTGGTATTCTTCTCTTCCTCTGCGTGATTTATATATGTATTATCAGTGACTTCATTGCCCAAGGGAGATTTGTTGTTTTCTCCTGTTGTGAGCTATGCTAACTGATAAGCTTCGGGCCTGTGGTCTTTCCCCTGCTGTGAACTCGGTTTCCTTTCCATCCTCGGACTGTGTAAGTTCCTTGGTGACTATATTGCTCAGATTGGGTCGTTGAATTTTCCCCACATTGTTGGGCGTGGTTGCTGTGGTCTTCCTTACATTTTGGGAATGGTTGTAAATTCACTTGAGAGTCATTTTAGCCACGATAGGGCCAAGAATGACTCAGAATTTGTCTTCCCTATCTTTAGCTATAATAGCTGATTAATTGCCTGAGCGCAATGGTTGGTCTTCGGACTGTGTTGGGAGCAGGGATGGGGGCTTGGTTTGCTTGATAAACCTGGTGGCTGGAACCCACACAGACAGAGCTAGAGGGCTAGCTTTCTTTTCCACAACCCCTGAATAGCACTGGAAGGGAATGCAGGGCCTGAGGTACTGTGTAGCAGAGAAGGGACTGATTCCTTGTGTTGGGTGTGTGTGGTTGTCTTAGAATCTAGGCTAGTTCTGGTGTAGTTGTTCTTGGCTCTATAATGAGCTCACCAGCTTAGCATTTAGCCTTTCCCAACTCCTGGATGGCCTGATAAACCCAACTGTGTTGGCTTGGATGTGTTTTGCATATCCCTGGCTATGTGTAAGCCTGCTAGTTCCCTTATTCCTTGGAGAATCATGCCTAGCTCGGGGGTGGCAGTGCTGCTGAGAGATTAAGGAGCACGCTGGCCTATGGTTGGGTGGAACGTTGCAGCGATGTATCTAGTTGCAGATCGAGTTCATCATAAGATAAGTTCTCTTGTCCATTTTTTTTTTTACTTATGCAACCATGTTTTTCTATTAATGTAAATGATGAACATGCTAAATGAATGCTTGTGTGAATGCATGTTGATTCCACTGTGCATGATAAATAGTTGTGGTTGTGTATGATAAACAATGGCATTCATGCCTGTTCTACCTTAATGCATTTTCCTGCCGCATTCTGTTTATGCAATTTTTATGAATTCAGCATGTTCATGGGGCTTTTAGTCTGCATGGTTAACGCCATGGGTCCCGTCCTCTTCGTCAGTCAGAGGCACGGGGATGTGACAATACAGAATCAATTTACTACATAATATACACCTCAGTAGAATGGTTTTGTAGAGAAAAAGAATAGAACCATTTTGGAAATGGTGTGCATCATGATGGCAACCAAGCATTTTCCAAATGAAGATTGGGCTAAAGTGTAACACCCTGATTTTGACCCCATTGCAGTAAACGTACATGATATATGTTAGAATAATCAACCCATAGTATTTACCCACTTAGACATTATTTCATTTATTTTGTCTTATTTGCCTAGTCCATGAGTCCCACCATGTGCAAGTTGCTAATTGCCTATCCATAGAGGTCAAACTTGCCATTATTGACTCATGGAGCGCTTGGGAAAGCCTTAGGAATCAAATATTCTTTATTCCTGACCTCCTAGGTGCCCATCTTCTTTTTCTGCTTTATTCCCTGCTTTTTCAGTGTTTTAAGGCACATAGGAAAGCAAGACTAGGTGAGGTGAATCAGCTTTGTTGCCTCTTCCTCCTCCACTCTTTCCTCCATGCAAAAGCATGTATGAGCTGCCATTTGACCACTCTTTAGCTTGCCCATGCACCCTTGCTAATTCGTGGGGTCCTTGATAGATTTGGGATTAGCTTTTTACACCTATGGGGGATTTGCCTTTGTTGGGTAAGCCTGCTTTATGCTAGATTTGGATGCTTCCTTATGCATTCAATTTGCTCATGTATTCTATATATTCAGCAGCCTATGCTATTATAGGGTTGGCTATTGTACACTCAGTTAATATAATTTTGTGTTACAGCTCCATATTCAGTCTCCATTGTTGATAATTTTGCATGATCAATTGTTAATTGTTGTGGGTGAAATTAATCTACTGTAGGCCTGAATTTCTACATGGTATCAGAGCCATTGTAGGTTGTTACTCTCCTCCAAAAATTGTTTTGCAAGTTCGACATCAAGACTGGGAGCCTTCTACTGACAACTGGGACAGATTTTCTAAAGCTATGGATTCACAGAAAACTATCCTCACTCCCTTCAACTTTTTTGAATGGAAAACAGAGATGGAGATCTTGTTGAGAGCGAAAGGCCTCTACAGGGTGACTATGGCTACAGAAGCAAAGCCCAATGCTGCTGCAGAGAAGATCAAATGGCACAATCGGAGAGATGAGGCCTATGGCCTCCTATGTCTCAGTATTTCCCAAGACCTCCTTTTCCATCTCGATGGATTGACTTCACCGGATCAAGTATGGGAGAAACTTTCTAAACTCTTTGGAAAGAAATATGAGATGAGGGGACACCAGATCGAAAATGAGCTGATCTCCCTGAGTCCCAGTAATTTTGAATCCCTACAGCTATATTTCTCCAAGTTCAAAGCACTAGTTTTGTAGCTAAAACAGTGTGGTATTGAAAAGAAAGATGAGCAGCTCGTATTGTCCATCCTCTCGAAGCTAGGGCCTGATTACTCAGTCTTTGTTTTGACCTTTTATGCCACAAAACTCACAGCTTGAACCTGGAAGATGCCTAGCCTTGCAGATTTCATGGAATCTCTCACACAGGAACAAGACAAGCTGGTGATGATGGGCACCATCAAACCTTCCAAAGACCAAGCTCTGGTTGCTGGAGATTCTAAGGTGGATTCAAAAAGCAAGAAGAAAGCTAAAAAGCCACCTGAGAAAGGAAGAGATAAGAACCAGTCTCCAGAGTATCAACAAGGTCCCAAGAAAAATACCCAGAAGAAGAAAAACAAAGGTGATATGAACAAGTGCTCATACTGCAATAAGGGAAATCATACTGAAAGCTCTTGTATGAAAAAACAGATAGATATGTTAACTCAACTGTTGGAGAAGAATGGAATCTCCCTTCCAGAAGGCTCAAAGAAGAGAGAAGGAGGATCAAGTTCTGATGACAGAGAGAGAGTTCATGCTCTAGTTGTTGGCACATCAAGATCACCCAGTTTTATCATAGATTCTGGAGCTTCAAGACACATGGTTTCGACTAAAGAGGCCTTCTCCTCACTGGATATGTCGAAAGGACCATCTATTGTACTGGGAGATGACTCTTTCACTGAAAGCAAAGGTAAAGGAAGGATAGAACTTGATCATGGTAACTTCAACAATGTGTTGTATGTCCCTGGTCTCGCCTCCAACCTTCTGTCAGTGTACCAAATGACCCACACTGGGTCTCCTAAGAAAGTCACATTCTCACTAGATGAAGTTGAGATCACAGAAATCTCAAGTGGAAGAATCATTGCAAAAGGAGTAGAGAATCATGCTTAAAAGGTATACATGTTTTCACACTTCCTGCCTTACTCAAACACCTCTGCTCTTCTTATCCATGCTAATGAAGCTAGCAAGCTATGGCATGAAAGATTTGGCCATTTAAATTACAAGTATTTATCTGATCTTAGTGAGAAAGATATGGTCATAGGGTTTCCCAAGATAAAATTTTCCAAAGGTGTATGCCAAGGTTGTATCCTAGGAAAACACCCAGAGCACAAATTTGAGAAAGCCAGCCATGAGAGAACCTCTGCACCCCTCGAGCTGATTCACAGTGATGTTGCTGGCCCATTCCCTCATATGTCCATGATTCAGGCCAAATATGCATTGACCTTTATTGATGATTTCTCCAGGTATTGTTGGGTTCACTTCATGAAACACAAGTCAGAAGTTTTTGGCCTATTCAAAGTCTTCAAGGCTTTGGTTGAAAAACAGTGTGGAAGAAAACTCAAAGCACTCAGATATGAGAACGGTGGTGAGTATGTCAAGAATGATTTTATTAACTATTGTGCAGATGCAGGTATTCAGATGCAGCATTCTATCCCCTACACACCACAGCAAAATGGTGTTGCAGAGAGGAAGAACAGATCACTGAAGGAGATGGAAACATGCATGATGGAGGCCAAAACTTTGCCACCAAAGTACTGGGCTGAAGCTATCAACTGTGTAGCCTATATTCAGAATAGGGTGCCTCACAAACAGTTGGATGTCATGACTCCTTTCGAAGCATGGAGTGGGCATAAGCCAGATGTGACCCATTTCAGGATTTTTGGCTCAAAGGCATGGGCTAGAATCCCGATAGAGAAGAGGAA
>LPNX010115273.1:852443-883598 GCA_001517045.1 Pseudotsuga menziesii
TCATCATGTACATATGCATCTTTAATTAAAATGAACCCGACCATCTATGATCGCGGCAGCTAAATTGAGAAGGGGCATGATTTTCACAAGGATAAGGGTGGGGGATGTCAAACCTTGGCCAATGGGGGGAAAAATCCATGTTGGCATCTTTTCTTGTTTTATCCCACCACCTCCATTAAGAGCTGTTGCTGTTAGTTGGGGTAGTTATGGCTAGGAGTGGAGTGTGGCAGGACTGCCATTCCTTGCCCACACGTACACTCCACCAGTGTGGTTGACCTCACGATGGCAAGCAAAAAAAAACCACCGCCATCACTCCAGCAGACTCCACTCTTGGGAGGACAGCGCTGAAATGCTCACGCACTCTCCACTACGCATGCCTCATGATTGTATGTTCATCCTCACGCAGGAGCGGAGGTCTTGTTCATTCTCACACATAGGAGTTTACCTGGTTTTTACTCATGCTGTTTTTCCTCTACGGATTTTGTGGACAGTGTGGGCATAGACCTTCTTGATGGAACTATTTCACCAATGAAAATAAGAGAATTGAGCCGATCAAGCGGTGAAAGGAAGACTAAAGGGGGAAAATTTAAAAAAAAATTCTAAGTCCGGGAATCATTGGCCATCAACGATGGTTAGTGGACAGAGCTTCTGATAGGCGATGAGTTTATGATCCGCAGAACCCGCAGTGGGATCACTACCCACCGTTGCGGCTGTTTAGTGAACTATCCTTCCGAAGGTTAGAATATTCGATCGCCGACGCGGTAACGCTTAGTGGATCCGATTGCCGATGAACATCGGAGAAGTTAGTTGTACTGACCGTCAAAACGTCGGATCAAAATTTGGGATGAGACCCGATCTTGTACAAGGAAATTTTGAGTTTTCCGTGGGATTTATTAGCAAATTTTGGCTGTTTATCAGTGGGATTTTCAGCTGTTTTTCAGTGGATTTTCAGGGCTGAGAAGGAGAAAAACTTCTAGTGGATCATCTGATTTTGAAGAATCCAGCGGGGATTCCAGTTCTTCTTCTCATAGAAGAAAAAGAAAGAGACACCATAGGGATCGCTCTCTGGATGAATTTAGGAAATCTAAACCTCCTACATTTGATGATGAGGTAAATACTGGAAAAGAGGCTGAAGCTTGGCTTCTTGGAATAAAGAAGTACTTTCAAGTGGATGATTATTTAGGAAACATGAAGGCAAGAGTTGCCATATTCAATCTGAATGGAAGAGCATCCATTTGGTGGGAACACTTCAAGCAAGTAAAGAGGATTAGTGAAAGGAGACTTAAGCGGAAACAGTTCAAGAAGTATTTCAAGCAGAAATACCTCTCTAACAGGTATTATGATGACAAGATTAAGGAGTTCCATGAGCTGATATTGGGACAGTGAACCATGGAAGAATATGCAAATAAGTTTTTGGAGCTGTTAAGGTATGTCCGGTACATCAGAGATGAAAAAGTGAAGGTCCAAAATTTTCTGAGTGGATTACCTCAGTCTTACAAAGATAGAATTGAGTTCTATGAACCTAGAACTCTTGAGGAAGCAATAAGGAAGGCTAAGTATTGCTATAAGCAAAGCAAAGGTAAGATAGATTACCATAAGGCATGGAAGGACAAAAAAAATGAGAAGTTTGACCAAAGAAATAAAGGTTTTAGGCCTTCTAACTTCTGGAATCAGTAGAAGCAGCCATCTCAAGCTGCGAGTAAGCCAATTGGAGTGACAGGAGAAAAGCCTAAGGATCCATAACAGATTAGAGGGCCACTTCAATGTTGGAAATGTGGAGGACCCCACATGCATAGAAATTGTCCACTCGAGAATGAGAGTGCAAGATCAGCTTATAACATTCAAGGAGTAGAAACAGTGGGTCAAGTAGCAAGGGCAGTCCCTAGGATTTATGCAGCACTAGAGGACTGCCAGGCAGATCACCAGTCAACTGTAGTTGAAGTAGCAGGTAAGATTGTTGAGAAATTTGTTTCTATTTTGATTGACCCTGGTTCTACTCACAGTTACATTACTCCTAGAGTAGTGGAGATTTGTGCTTTTAAGAAAGTAAAGCATAGGAAGTCTTGGTTAGTTCAGCTAGCCACTGGAACTAAGAGAAAGTTCAGTGAAATGGTAGAAAAGTGTCCATTGGTCATGAATGGATTGGTCACTTGTGTAGATATGAATGTTCTACCGCTTGGTTCCTATGATGTTCTCGTTGGAATGGATTGGTTAGAAGCTCACAGGGTGAAGCTTGACTGTTACAATAAGACTTTTGAATGCATGAATGAAGAAGGGAACCTAGTAGTTGTGAAAGGTATTCCAAAGGTGATTTCAGTAAGGTAGGTTTCAACAATGCAGTTGAAGAAGTTCTGTAGGAAGGGTTGCCAGTTGTATGCAGCTCAGGTTTTGGAGACATCAGGAGATGAAACTCCTAGGTTGGAGGACTATCAAGTGTTACAGGAATTCAGGGATGTGTTTCCTGATGAGATTCCAGGGCTTCCTCCAAAGAGGGACATTGATTTCACAATTGAATTTGTGCCAGGAGAAGCACCAGTGTCCAAGGCACCCTACAGGATGAGTACACTAGAGATGCTAGAGTTGAAGATGCAACTGCAAGAGTTCTTGGAAAAGAAGTATATCCGACTGAGTGTGTCTCCTTGGGGAGCACCGGTTCTATTTGTAAAGAAGAAAGATGGTACACCCAGGTTGTGTATTGATTACAGACAGCTGAACAAGTTTACTGTGAAGAATAAATATCCTTTTCCTAGGATTGATGACCTCTTTGATCAAATGAGAGGAGAAAAAGTATTTTCCAAGATTGACTTGAGGTCTAGTTACCATCAGGTGAGAATCAAGGATGAAGACATTCATAAGACAACCTTCAGGACAAGGTATGGGCATTATGAGTTTGTAGTGGTACCATTTGGTCTCACAAATGCACCAGCTACATTTATGTGCCTTATGAATAGTGTCTTTAGTAGGTATTTGGATAAGTTTATTCTTGTTTTCCTTGATGACATTCTTGTTTATTCTAAGAATGAGGAAGAACATGAAGAGCATTTGAGATTGACATTGAAATTACTCAGGGAGCATCAGCTGTATGCAAAACTGAGCAAGTGTGACTTCTATAGAGATAGAATTTAGTATTTGGGTCACATTATCTTAGAGGAGGGTATATCTGTGGACCCTGAAAAGATTGAAGCCATTATGAATTGGCCTACTCCAAGAAATGTGACAGATGTAAGATCTTTTATGGGACTTGTAGGATACTACAGGAAATTCATTCAGGGATTCTCCAAAGTTGCACATGCCATCACTTCTTTGCAAAAGAAGGGGATAAAGTTCGAATGGAAATCAAGGTGTGAAGAAAGTTTCCAACGGTTGAAGAATCTTCTCACCAGTGCACCAGTATTGAAGGTTGCAGATCCAGAGAAAGATTTTGTGGTGTGTACCGATGCATGCGGACAAGGGCTTGGAGGAGTCATTATGCAAGACAACCACGTGATATGTTATGAGTCAAGAAAGCTGAAGGAGCATGAGAAGAACTATGCCACTCATGATCTAGAGCTTGCAGCCATAGTACATGCCCTCAAGATGTGGAGACATTACTTGATGGGTAGAAGATTTGAGCTTAGAACAGACCATTGTGGACTGAAGTATCTATTTGATCAGCCTACTCTGAATGGTAGGCAAGCAAGATGGCTGGAATTTTTATGTGAGTTTGATTTTGAAATCAAGCACATAAAAGGGAAAGAGAACAAGGTAGCTGATGCACTTAGCAGGAAGATGCAGGAAATGCATGTGGCATCTCTTAGTATTTTCCAATCCAATTTGAGGCAACAGATTGTTAGTCATGCTGCTGGAGATGAATTGTATGAGCAGGTAAAAGACAAATTGCAGCAGCAAAGTATTGAGAAGAGGTATGAGGGATATAGATTGGAAGAAGATGGACTTCTTTCTTATAAAGGTAGAATTTATATTCCAGATGTAGCAGATTTGAGGAGAGTTGTTATGGATGAAATCCATCAAGCTGCCTATTCCGGTCACCCAGGATACCAAAAGACAATTGCTACATCTAGAAAGCAGTACTTTTGGCCAGGAATGAAAAGGGACATGGCTGAATACATTTCAAGGCGTATGAAATGTCAACAGGTAAAGGTTGAGCATCAACACCCTGCAGGTTTGTTGCAGCCTTTGCCAGTTCCGGAATGGAAATGGGAAGATATTTCCATGGATTTTATTACAGGATTGCCGATGACTTGGAGACAACATGATTCCATCATGGTTGTGGTAGACAAGTTGACTAAGGCAGCACATTTTATACCAGTTAAGTCTATGCATAAGACTGATGACATTGCAAAGATCTTCATGAAGGAGATTTTCAGATTGCATGGATTGCCGAAGGCAATAGTATCTGACAGAGATGTCAAGTTCACTTCCAACGTTTGGAAGGGGTTGTTTGCAGATTTGGGTACAAAGCTAAACTTCAGCACTGCATACCATCCTCAGACAGACCGGCAGACAAAGAGTGTTAATCAGGTGCTTGAAGACATGCTTCACATGTATGTGATGGAAAAACCGACCAAGTGGGAAGATTACTTGCACTTGGTAGAGTTTGCTTATAACAATGGACAACAGGCATCCTTGAGGATGAGTCCATATGAAGCTTTGTATGGAAGAAGGTGTAGAACACCAGTGACTTGGGATAATCCAGTGAACAGGATTGTGCTTGGACCAGAATTGCTCAAGGAAATGGAGCAAGAGGTTGTAAAGATCAGGCATAATCTGAAAGTAGCACAGGACAGACAAAAAAGCTATGTAGATAAGCATAGGGTGAATAGGGAGTTCAGGGTTGAAGATCATGTTTACCTTAGAGTGAGGGAAAGGAAGAGTTCCTTGAAGCTTGGAAGTTGTGCCAAATTGTCACCAAGATATTGTGGGTTATTTGAAGTGCTTGAAAGAATAGGGACAGTTGCATATAGACTTGCATTTCTTGCTAGTACTAGAGCTCATAATGTTTTTCATGTTTCTTTTCTTAAGAGATATGTACATGATCCTAACCATGTGATAAATTGGGATGTGATTCAGGTGGAACCCGAGGGAGAGTTTCGAATCAAGTCAATGTGCATCCTCGACAAGAAGGTCACAATGGTCCAGAACCGGGCCATAGGGCAGGTAAAGGTGCAATGGGAGCACTACGGACCTAAATAGGCTACGTGGGAGCTGGAGGATACCATGCGATTGGCACATCCATTTTTGTTCAATTCTACGGAACACTGAGGCGATACCAGTGTATAATTTTGTTCAAATTTTGTAAAGTACTGAGGACAGTGCTATTGAAGGGGAGGGGAATGTAACACCCCGGTTTTGACCCCATTGCAGTAAACGTACATGATATATATATATTGTAAATAATCATGGTGCGGAGCTAAAGGCCAAGGCCCCACCATTGATTAGTTATGCTATGTTTCGGGTTGAAATTGTCATCGATGGTATATCGGGGCATGCAGCATATATTAAGTTTGTCATCATGTACATATGCATATTTAATTAAAATGAACCCGACTAGCTACGATCACGGCAACTAAATTGAGAAGGGGCATGATTTTCACAAGGGTAAGGGTGGGGGATGTCAAACCTTGGCCAATGGGGGGGAAATGCCATGTGTCATCTTTTCTTGTTTTATCCCACCACCTCCATTAAGAGCTGTTGCTGTTAGTTGGGGTAGTTATGGCTAGGAGTGGAGTGTGGTAGGACTGTCATTCCTTGCCCACACGCACACTCCACCAGCGTGGTTGACCTCACGATGTCAAGCAAAAAAAAACCATCGCCATCACTCCAGTGGACTCCACTCTTGGGAGGACGGTGCTGAAACACTCACGCACTCTCCACTATGCATGCCTCACAATTATATGTTCATCCTCACACAGGAGCGAAGGTCTTGTTCATTCTCATGCACAGGAGTTTACCTAGTTTTTACTCACGCTGTTTTTCCTCTACGGATTTTGTGGACAGTGTGGGCGGATAGCTTCCTCACAGATCGATTGCGGGTTGCTGCGGTCTCCCTTATGTTACAGTGTGTTTCATTGGGGCCTTCTTTACATTTTTGGGATGAGAGTCTGTTCATTTTCATGCATAGGCTGAGAGTATGTATTTCCTTCCCCAGTGCGGTCTGTGTAATTCTTTTCCGCTTGCTTAGTTGTCCAGGATGGACTGTTGTCTTCCCTCATGTTGTGATTGCATTTGCTGTTGCATTTGGGACTGTTGTAATTCACTTGGGAGTCATTTTGGCCATGATAGGGCCAAGAACGACGTAGGAGTCGTTTTCCCTGTTTAAGCTATGATAGCTGAATTATTTGCATGCGTGCAATGGTTGGTCTTCGGACTTTGTTGGGAGTAGGGATGGGGGCTTGGTTTTCTTGATAAACCTGGTGTGTTTGGAAACCACATAGATATAGCTAGAGGGCTGGATTTCTTCTCCACAACCCCTGAATAGCACTGGAAGGGAATGCAGGGCCTGAGGGACTGTGTAGCAAAGAAGGGACTGATTCCTTGTGTTGGGTGTGTGTGGGTGTCTTAGAAGCCAGGCTATTTCTGGTGTAGGTGTTCTTGGCTCTGTAATGAGCTCACCAGCTTAGCATTTAGCCTTTCCCAGCTCCTTAATGGCCTGATAAACCTGACTATGTTGGCTTGGCTGTCTTGTTGATGGCGTGATAAACCCAAATGTGTTGGCTTGGCTGTGTTTTGTGTATCCATGGCTATGTGTAATCCTGCTTGTTCCCTTATTCCTTGGAGAATCATGCCTAGATCAGGGGTGGCAACGTTGTTGAGAGATTAAGGAGCACGCTGGCCTATGGTTGGGTGGAATGTTGTAGCGACGTAGCTGGTTGCGGAACGAATTCTTATAATATAAGTAACCTTGTCCATTTTTCTTCTGCAATCATATTTTCTGTTAATGAATGTGATGAACATGTTGAATGCTTGTAGGAATGTACGTTTGCTTCCTCTGTGTATGATAAATAATTGTATCCGTGTATGTTCCACGTCAATGCATCTTGTTTTCAGTATTCTATTCCATCATTTTTATTCATGTACATGTTCATGGGGCTGGTAGCCCGGATGGTTGAAGCGATGGTAGCGTCCTCTTCATAGGTCGGAGGGTTGGGGACGTTACATAAAGTAGTCATAACTGTTGTATACATTATGAACCGATGTCCAACAAAGAGTGTGAATAACAAATTTCCTCAAGAACTGTGGACAGGTATGAATCACATTGTTTCTCATTTAACTTTTTTTGGTTGTGTCACATATGCTCATGTGCAAGATGAGCTAAGAAATAAGTTAGACAAGAAGCGACAAAAATGTATTTTTGTTGGCTATTCTGAAGACACAAAATCATACAAGTTGTATGACCTTATTGTAAGGAAAGTAATCATAAGTTGTGACATTCAATTCATCGAAAATGAATCATGGGGTGAAACCGTCAAGAATAATGTCAAGATTGTGTCGAATTTCGAGCATGATTACATGATGTAAGAAGTGATTCAAACACCACATGTATGTCAATTGGTCTCAGCACCATCGACTCCCATGACACTGTGACATGGTTTAGCACCAGGAACCTCGACACAAGTTGCATCTCAAGCTACACTGTCAAGCACACCAAGAATAAAACATACTCCATCAAGGAGTTTGACATCAATAGATCTAGTAAATACAAGAAGTATGCGTGAAATATATGAAGCTACTACACCAAATTCCTTCTCTCTCTTTGCATTATTTTCTCAAATAGATGATCCATTAACATTTAAGGAAGCTATTGAATAAGAAGTATGGGCACAAGCCATGGATGAAGAAATAGAAAGCATTGAGAAAAACTAGACATGGGAACTAGTTGATGTACCAAAATATAAGGATGTAATCAGTGTCCAATGGATTTACAAGACCAAGAAAGATGCTGATGGGAATGTGCAGAAGTACAAGGCAAGAATGGTCTCAAGAGGGTTCACACATAATCCCGACATAGATTTCAATGAAACCTTCGCACAAGTTGCATACATGGATATTATTAGAACAATTTTGGACATCGCTACACAAAACAAATGGCCTGTTTATCAAATGTATGTTAAATCATATTTTTTGAATGGTTGTCTGGATGAAGAAGTATATGTGGAACAAACTCAAGGATATGAAATTCTAGGGAAAGAAAAAAAAGTGTACATGATAAAAAAGGCACTATATGGTTTGAAGCAAGCTCTAAGAGCTTGGTACAGTCACATTGATTCCTATCTCATTGAGAATGGATTTCACAGAAGTGAAAGTGAGCCAACGATGTACACCAAAGTGAATGAGCTAGGTAACAAGTTAATTGTCTTCCTGTATGTAGATGATTTAATATTTATTGGTGATTTTGGCATAAAAGAATTTAGAATAGTCATGGAAAGTGTACTTGAAATGACTGATTTGGGGATTATGAAGGTTTTCCTAGGAATTGAAGTCCATCAGCATGAAAGTGGTATTTTTATATCAGAGTCAAAGTATGCAAGTACAGTTTTAAAAAGATTCAATATGTCTAATTGCAAGGTATCCCCAACACCATTAATAACAGGTTTAGAATTGAGAAAAGATGATTGTGGATCGATTGTAGATCCTATGCTATTTAAAAGGTTCGTTGGCAGCCTTATGTATTTAACAACAACGAGGCCAGGAATCATGTATGGATTAATTCTGATCTCAAGATTCATGGAGTCACCAAAAGACTCTCATTGGCAAGCAGGTAAAAAAATTATGAGGTATGTAAGTGGCACAAAAGATCTTGGTATTATGTATTCAACCTCATAAAATTTTAAACTCATTGGATACACTAATAGTGAAAATGGAGGCATAAAAAATGATAGGAAAAACACATCTGGGTTCACATTTCATTTTTGTATAGGCTTTGTGTCGTGGGATTCAAAGAAAAAACCCATAGTAACTTTGTCTTCAGCAGAAGCAAAGTGTGTAGCAGCTATAGGTGTTGCATGTCAAGCCGTTTGGATGCAGAGAATGTTAAAAGACCCGTCATAGAAACAACAAGAACCAACAACCATTTTTTGTGACAACAATTCAACCATTTCTTCATGTTATAATCTCACAGATCACATAGGGTTACCAATAATACACATAGAAACATAACAGATACAAGAGACAAGAATAGATAAGGAAGTAACAGATTATATTATATTACATGAGGGTTGATACATATACAAAAACTAAACCAAGTTCTTATCTAGCTCAACAGCCTAATATATATGATTACAAACGGTTACAAATAACTACCTATCGGTTCGGTCAACTGACACAACTTCATGAAGCTGACCTAATCTCTAATTAGTCGCCTATTTGACTATTTGGTTCACCAACTAGCTCCTCCAACATCTCCCCCAGGAACAAAATCTTTCTTCGTCCCGAAGAAACAAGGGAGGTACTCAACAGTGTACTGTCTAAGGTAGTTATTTCTACTATGGTTTGTCTTCATGGACTGTGTAGTCGAATAGTTGGTCATTTCTGCACACATACTTCGACAATGTCTTCTACTGTAACGGCTAACTAGTGCTGAAATTTTGACCAGTTTTGTAGCACTTTTTGGATGTCGATAGTCAAGGTTGTGATGCTTGATAGGGTCAAAATATCCTCTTGGATGGATAGTTCTGTGATGCTTTCCATGTCGGGCCCCATAGATTGAGCCTTTTCTTCTACTATATCTAACAGTCTCTTCATCTGTGGACAGATTGTGTCCAGTCTGTCGAGGCTTGGTAGTGGTTTCTGTACCCACTGATGTGCCTGTTTTTCTAGTTTCTGTAATTTGGTTGTTTCCAATACAATATGGTCTTGTATTGTATTCCTCATTATTTCTTCATGGCCTCACCTTTTTTCTAGTTCTTGGATTTGCTCACGATTCTGGTGGGTCTGTTGAAATACCTGCCCGCAGTAGGTGGGCCAATTACGGAGAACTTCTTCTGTAATGATAGACTCTTCCAAGTGGTCCTGCAATGCCTTATGAGCTTCAGAGAATGCTATGTACTACTTCCTTAATAGTCTAGATGTTTCTTCTTTTTTCTCTACTTTTGTATTTTGTAGATGTGTTTGTAGGGTCAACACCACACTTTCAAATAGCTAATATGCTTTCTCTAGTGGCTTGTCATTGTTGGCCTCTATAGGTCCTGGTATTACTGTTTGGACTAGACTTCTGCATTTTGACAAGAATTCGGTTTGCTATTTCTTAGTGCTGTCGAGCTACTCTCGTCTAGTCTTTGTTCTTGTTGCTGCTTCTGTGGTGAGAGTTTCTAAGATTTGACCCAACTCTCCATCTCTCAATTTCATTGTGTCGACTGCACTAGTCGATCCTAGTTGGTTGAGGTGGATCATTGTCGGCCTTTTTTCTTTGTGGTGTTCCTTTTTCTTTTTGTCTTTTCTCTTCCTTTTGTGTCTATGCTGGTCTGCCTGTTGTTCTTCCTATGGTTGATTTTCAGGAAGCTGATTGCTTGGCTGCTGATCTTCGTTCGGATGAAATTCATCAGTTGGGGAAATTTCTATCTAAACCTCTTGAGTGGAGCATGTATCTCAGTGTGTATTTGGGGGAGTTGAAATAGGTGGTTTAGGGTTTGGTAAAGGTTCTGTATTGGGGGGTGGTGATGGAGATGGTGAATTGTCTGGTTTAAATGGTGTGGTCGATATGTTTTCAATCAATGGGGGATCTTCAAATTCTGGTGGTGAGTCGGCTAGATCATTAGAGAATAGGTTGTCTATCACCTGGTTGATTGCTAAAGTATCCTCCTAGTTATCTTCTTCTGAGTCTCTTACCAGTTCATTGGATGGTAATGGATGGGAGATATCTGATGGGGTAAAGGATGAAGTGCATCTTGCGACAAACTAATATGTCTTGTCAGGGTTCCTTAAGAATATGGATTTTATAGTTCCCACAGATATTGGTTTCTAGGGTATTTGGCCTATCTCTTATGAGAGGCATGCTGAGCTAGACTCAATTAACAGAAATTTCGTGGAAATTTTCTGGGTAGATGTAAATAATTCAGGGAGATTTTCAATGAATACCTGGAAGTCACCATCTTGGTTGAATCGTTCTTTTAGCATTTCAAGCATGGAATTTTTACAGATATCGATAGGGATGATGGTGGATATTTGTGAGATATCTTCTTGTGTGATCTAGGTGGGTGGTGGGAGTGGAGGGGTAGAAACTAAGTCAACAATATTCTCATCGACTACAGGGTTTGTAGTTTTTACCTTTTTCAGTCTTCCTTGTTTCGCTCCTGCATCGACAAATCACTTAAACTGTGTCTTGACTAATATTTTGTTTACTGCAACATATTCTATGATGTTGATAGTAGTATCCAACAATTCTTCTTCGTCTTTTGATTCAGAAAGGATAAGCTTACGCTTCCCCTTCCCTTTTTCTTGATTTGTTTTCTTTTTCCTTGCGGCCGTTATTTCCTTTGCTATTTTCTTTAAGTTTTATTTTTTCATAACATACTCTGGATTATTTGATTCAATGTCTTCTTCTATCTCTTCTCCTCCCTCCCATTGATGAGTCGGGATGATACTCTGTTCTGTCGGTATGGCCACCTGATGTTCATTTGGTACACTTCCAATTTGGAGAGGTTGTGACATAGTCATTAGTTGAAGCTTGCTGGTATCCTCTGTCGGTATATCCTCCGACATGAAGTACTGATATATAAGAAAAGTTCATAGTCCTCCTCTTTTTCTTGGTCGGTCAAGGGTTGTTCAATCTGCTGATTCATTTCTTTAGCCCTTGTTGGTATCCATAGCTTGGTATTGGATTGTGGAGCTAGCTCTTGGAAGATCTCATCGAATATTGGGTAATAGTCGAGAGGTTTTGCTTTTTCTTTATCCCCCTGCATGTACCAGAATGTAGTCTGGTCGAGCTCTAGTTGAATATGTGCAGTTTTTGGTAGATTTATCCAAAGATAATACAACATCGGATTGGAATTCCATTCCCAATACTTGTATTTGTCTTTGATGGATATGTATGAGCGTGTAATGTATGTTGAATGTGATGTGAAAGCATAGCTTTCAACATCTAGCGCCATTGCCGTCCTCTTTTGGCTGGGTGACAGCAACAACAAAAGAGGAGTGTCTCGTACCTGAAGGAGATCACGAGGATATGAAGAAAACCTGCAAGGAGAAAGCAATGTTTAGAGATGAAAGAGTATGCTACAAGATACATGCTCTTTTGGGATGAGTTTATGGTTGCCCATAGAAGACAAATAAATTTATCAAATCGCATGCCCCCAAAAACCCAAGTCGCGTGAAACATTGAGGAAATTAGGAGTTGAGAGTTTTTAAGATCTACTGTTAGATAGCACTACTGAACCACTACCATAAGCATTATAATGGTAAAAATATGAGTATTCATTTTTCCCTGGTGTTGTCGTGACGTGTTGTAGAAGAATTTTTAGATATGTCTATTTTATATGTTAATCTCTGTTAGTAGTTGGACATTGCCATGTTAATCAAATGAAAGGAGCATCATGTTGACCATTGGTCGATGCTTGACCTCTACATGAAGGACGACGAGGAAGACGATAGTGTTTCCATTAGTGATATCTTGGATGAGGCTTACCATCTGATGAAATATAGGGTCAGGCAGGCATTTCAATCATTGTATACAGGAAAATAGTTTTTCCAAGGAGTATTCCTCTTTCGCGAAGGAAGGCATGAGCTTCTTCCCTTCAAATTGAAACGTCTCTACGAACCTTCATTATTCATGTTTATCTGCAACAAATAATTCTTTTGAAACTTGTGTTAAGGCCAGTGCTAACGTCACTCATGCTTATTCTTCTCCATTGTTTTGGATACATTGATATTTTGATCTTCTTTTGCGGTTGACACTATATAAATACCACTACAGAGAACTACACACGACGGCTAGGAGATTGCCTGAGAATAGTACCAAACATGCCATAGTTATAATCAAAACTGATTTATTTCCATATCATATCCTTCAGCTTTGCATGTTGCATCCCCTGTAATGGTTCCCTTTCTTTTAGCAGATGTATTAATTTTCTTAACCTAGGAATAAGGTATAGTTCTGGATTCACAGTTTCCAGGACCCTTTTGTGGATTCTGATTATGATGGACATCGTTGATTGATTTTTCCTTCAAAGAAGGAAAATGAATAACATCTGAAGAGTATGTATCGGCCAGTCGACTAATGAAGAACAACACCAATGGGATTTCAAAGAATTCAATACTAGGTCGAAGATCACCGACTAATGGAGGAAATCGAAGATCACCAACTATACGTGACCTGTCGTGTCACTTGTCTAACTCATTAATCAACTTTAGGAACTGCCCATTTTCTCTTGTCATTCTAGAGATTACTGACTAAAAAATACACATTTGAGTCTCCTGTCAGCTATTTTATATTATCATGCACTTTTTGTATGCCATTATGGAGGTGTGGCACTGCTCATTTATGCCAGGTCCATGAATGTGTGAAGCCATGATCAAGTTATCGACCATCATTCTCTATTGCATTAAAATCAGTGGATGAAAGGAGGCCTATCAAACGTCGACTAAGTCTGTGTGCTCAATGAGGCCTACCTGTAATAGAATAAATGCATGCATATTGATGAAGGGGGAATTCTCAAGTAATTGGTAAATTTTATTGAGGTGACTGCTGTTACAATCCATAAAATTTGTTATATAAATGTTAGGACCCAATTCGATGTCTAAGAGATGACTTCTAGTTGATGCCTAAGTTGGTCGATGGAGCTGAATTCTTAATACTTGTCGGTTGAGTAACATGTCGGTTGGGTAACATGGAAAGCATGTCGGGTCGGTTGTGTCTTCAGTTTGGTCAATAATGTTATTTGGTCAATGTGATCATTTATTTTTCATGTTTGGTCGATATTCATGTTTGCAAAGTAAAAGCATATATTCAATGACAAATTGGTTGAGTTTAGTCGGTAATCACATGTAGATAAGTCATCATATCATGGTCAAGTATTGTGGTCAAGGCTGTTAAAGTTTATTTTGTAAATTATTGTGTTAGAGGGGTTTAAACATGAGTCTTTCGAGGTAGGTGATCCCCTCTACAAATGTAAATCAAGTCAATCTCTTTTTAACTTAGTAAATCATGTCGATTCAAGTCAATTCAATCAGCCATGACCAATATCCGTCGGTATCGAAAACTTTACAAAATTGCAGGAAATTTCAACTCTCACGACATAAGAAGATAACGACAATGGAATTCAAGCAAATATCATTCACCTACACAACAAAACACTCCAACGAGACGTGATGACTATGTACCCCTCATTATCAAAATGATGAAACTGTTCCTGGGTTGTGACCTTGGAAAGCCAGAAGACAGAGAAATGACATAGAAAGTCGAAGAGCCAAAAGGCCCTGCATGCCTAGACCGATGGAGATGCCGGTTAGATGAGCCAGGGTGAGGCTTTAAACCAAAAGAAATCATTGTGGAAGAAGATGGTTGACCATCATTATGAGAGGATGATACTTCGATGGACTACTACCAGATTGAAGACGGAGGCTGAAGAGTAACCAGTCACAGTAGAGCCTTGTACATGTGTGTTTTCCTATCAAGCTGGTGGTTGTTGCGGCTGAGTTACCTATGCAGACCCGTATGCATGGTTGATGCACAGTGAGGACTACTCAGCATTAGTAGAGACTTAGGATGTTGATGCATATTTCTTTGTTCTCTTTGGGATGAAGAAACGTTTTGTTTGTCGAGGATATGTAGAGGGGGCCACTTACCTCCTAAATGTCATCATGTAATTATATAGTTTAAAGGATAAATATATATTAACAAATGAGTAGTTGGAGCAGGTACAACCGCTCCAACCTATCTCATAATGTATAAATAATTACCAAATATAATACAACATCGGATTGGATGTCCCTTCCCAATACTTGTCTTTGTCTTCGATGGCTGTGTATGAGCCTATAATGTATGTTGAATGTGATGAGAAAGCCTAGATTTCAACACTTTGTCAAATAATCATGTGTTTCACAAGAAAACTAAACACATCGACATAAGGTATCACTTCATAAGAGAATTTGTGCACAATAAATAAATTTGTTTAGAATTTTGCAGGTTTGAAGATTAGCTTGCATACATCTTTACAAAGCCATGGGAAAGGGATATATTCCAGTATCTCCAAATTTTGTATTTAGGCTTTCACATGTGGTAGTCATTGTGAGAGTTTTTATTTAGGCTTTCATAGGTGGTAGTCATTCCAGTATCTCCAAAGTGTTTTAGGAATGACAATTTCTTCTCAGTGAACTCTGTCATCAACAGAGAAAGTTTCAGCTCTGAAATATTTTGTAATATTTTGTTTTAAAATTCTGATCTACTCATAATTAAGGGGGAGTGTTGGAAATATTAATTACTCGCTGATATGAATAAAACATCAGTCGACTCTGTCAGAATATGTAGCAGGCCAGTCTATGTCAGACAGTCTGACAGGATGAAGAGTTCATGTCTCTCGTATATAAGCCAGTCAAATTTCATTGTTGAAGCTAATTTTCTAGGTAGATAGTTATTACAGTATTTAATGTTAATTCGGTAGATTTATAGAGAAGAAATTTTAGTCGGTAGAAGTTTTCTATATGAAGAAGTAGATTGTAAATCTAAAGTAAGTGGAAGAGAATGCATAAGCAAAACAGATAAAGAGATAGACTCAGAGAAAATAAATTCCAAGAAGAAGAAGAAAAACTATATGAAGAGTTTGAAGCTCAAGCTTCTGTGTTTTGTAAAAGTGTTGAGAGCCGAAGCTCTGTAAAAGGTGAAACATCCTTGTAATTTCCAAATTTGTGTTTATAATTGTAAGTTTTTGCTATGCTATCACAAGAAATATAATTCCATAGTTTATGGTTTGATACAAGTTTTATTTAGCCACACATCTTCTCAAGATTTACCTGAGTGAATGTTGTTTACATTTACTGTTCAGTGAAAGACACAAAGAATCCATATTTATTTCACCTTGTAAATGTTCTAGTTTTTATCCCCAGAAGGGTTCGGCACAAATCTTATTTAATATTTGGTTATATAATATTGTGAGTGAGTTGCAATAGTTGTGTTACAGTTTATCCCAAGTAACCAATAGTGAAAATATTTTTTCATATCCTAAGTCTTTAGACTAGGAAATATAAAGTTGTTCCATCGAAGTGAAAGTTGGTCACAACCTAAATCTTGTTGCATTAAAAGCCGATAAAAGCAAATTAAGTTTGTCGAGGTAAAAGTGTGTCGGGTGACCATAGCCTCCATTCCCGAGATATTCCACCTCTTGGAGGACATTTCCATCATGAGAGGAGAGGGGAATCTATGGATTAGGACAACCAAGGTGGAGAAGTGGATGGAGAGGCATGCATCAATATTGGAAAGGGGAAGATCATTCTGGGCTACGAAAGTAGTGTCAGGGACCTCTGGGAAGCGAGGCCGTGGCCAAGGACAAGGATCACCAATGTGTAACTCTTGCCAAGGTGACTTCCTCACTCGAAACATTTTACAAACTCACACAAACAAAAATGTTATCTAAAAAGAATTTTAATTGAATTCTTTTCATTGAAATGCTGTTAGGATTACATTTATTTTGAAGTGCTTTTGAGGAAGGGTCTCCGCTCTATTGGCAATGTCTCTGCACTATAAAAGTTGAATTTGATATCAGCTAAGAATGCACATATATGGTATATTTAGTCATTTCTAACAAGCACCCAACCCATTTGGACCTAGTGAGCAAACACTTCAAAATCAAGCTAGATTTCAAAGGAAAAAATCCCAACACCAAATCCCTATGAAGTTCAACGCCTCCACATCCCAGTAGTTATTTTCTTCTCAAAATTCAAATTTATTGCTGATATGTCTAAACCTATAAATGTACTCATGCTCGTGCTTCTTGTACAGTTTTCCCCTTTCTATAATAAAGGTTTTTCACCCTCCCTCTCAGTTCCTCTCACTTAATCGAAGCCCCGAAGCGAATCCATTTGGCTATCGAGAATGCTTGGAGGATTGGATGAAGCATTTCCTCCCCTAAAACAAATGTAGCATTTTGATACCAGTGAATAATCATAAAAAAGGTCATGGATGGAGTCATCTGATTATGGATTTAATAAGGATTAATGCCCCCTCTTCCTCAAAGCCTGCCTTCCAATCAAATTCTCCAGTCTTGAATACTCAACTCAGTCGACTGTTTAGGAATGATAGAGGACAATGGACACATCACTAGAAGAGGAAAGCGTATAATCCGCTCACTATTCATATATTTCGTGTGGGATATGACCCATTTATTATCTTTCATTTCTACATTGGATTTCAAAGAATCCTTTGTCATACTACTTTCATTAGGTTCTTGATCTCACTAGTTTCTTTCTTGATCTCACTAGTGATAGCCAAAACCAAGCCGACTAAACTTGAGTTTAGGGCTCAGTCGATATAAAATTTTAATTTTCAATTTTCACGCTGACCACTTTTCCTTTTTGACCTGTCGGGTGAAACTTGTCTATGTCTGACTAGACAAGTTTATAAATTTTAGTCGGTCTTTCACTTGACCAAAATTACTTCGACTTATTTGTCCGACAGGTTTTTACCTCGACCACTTGTCACTTCGACCAAGTTGGCTGACTTCTTCTCTTCGACCAAGTCGGCTCACTTCTTTTCTTCAACTAAGTTGGTTCACTTCATGTCTTCGACTAAGTTGTTTCACTTCATGTCTTTGACTAAGTTGGCTCACCTTAGTCAGCTGATGTTATAGATATTTTCACCCCTCTAGGTGAATCACACTTTGTATGGCCTTCCCCTGTCCCGTTGCAGACTCATTACACCCAATGGACCACATTTTATCCTTTGATGTATCATTTATCATCCCCAAAACTATATAAACTATGATATACGCGGATTTTTCCCCGACAACTGCGTACATACGCGGGTTTGACCCCTAGAGTCGCGTACATTGGGATGTGTGCATAATCCAAATTATTTTGGAGGTTTCCTTGACTTGGATCCGACTCATTCGACTCCTAGCCTTCCATATACCTCGAGATCGCTCAGATTCGACCCTTCATTGTCCCTTGTGAAGCTATATAAGGAACCCCTTGGTACATTAAAGAGGGAGAGAGATAAGAGAGAATTGAGAGTACCGAAACTATAGTCCATTGTTGCCAGAACTTATGGTTGAGTCTGCATCCCTTTGTCCCTTGGAGGACTGTTGTGTTCTTCCCAAGCTTGCCCTTTTCTAGTAAGCTTGCTATCGGAGTGATGGAAGATTGAGGTGGTGGAGGCCCAAGTGGGGGATTCAGTTTCTCCGGTTCGCAGACGTGCCGTCAGAGGTTGTCACTTGTAATCTCTGATTCATATTAATAGAAATATCTTTTCCTGTCCAGTAATGTGTATTTGAATGAATATTGTTTCCATTGGAATATGTCAAATGCTTATACATTATTGATTATATATGCTAGAATAGATCTAACACCATGAAATATAGTATGCTTGTATTGTTTACTTGTTGTTGAGGACGTGCTATAACAATTCAAGCTGAAGATTGGAAAGCTCAACGGGGATCTACTTCAACTGTCCGGAATAAGGTACGAGGTTCGATCCTTTAGTGTTAGATGTTTTTATTTCTATTCCATATTGGGAAAGATTGATTTCTAGAGTCTAACTATCTGTTGTGGTACCCCAAGCCATAGGAATTTCTCTTCGTAACAGAATTGGTGACTCTGCTGGGGATGTTCCTTGTTCTTCTTTGGGGTTGGGGGCACAATGGGCTTGATATTATTGATTTGCTCTCTGTCTCTCTCTGTTTCTGTGTCGCATGTTATAGTATGTTTGTCCATTGACACTCCCCTTTATTGGTTTGGCCTTGACCTACTTTTTACCACTGCCTTCTCTGTATACTTGAGTTTTTGGCCAACAGTCACGTGTATACGCAGGTTTTTGGCCAAAAGGCACGTACATACGCAGCTGTTCTTTATACAGTCGCGTACATCCTCCCTTTTGGTGAGTCTGATGTTGTGGGAAGTTGCTGGGTGGGTTGTGAGTGTGGTTGGGACTTCCTTGGGTCTGAATTTTTCTGTTGGATGCTTCTTTTGTGGCTAGAGACCGTTCGTGCCTTTCTCAAGTATTACGTCTACACTGGCATATAGGTTAGGTTCACCGCCGTTTGCATTTTGCATGAGCTTATGACCATGTCACTATATCCTTAGGTACCAACCCACTCTATTATGTCACGGAACCTTCTTGTTGCTATAGAAGTGGCATGATATGAGTGGTAGAGCCTTACCTTACATGGGTACCCTAGTTAGCGCCTTATTTGCATTTGGTGCCCATGCCGATGTTTCCCCCTTTAGGGTGTGGGAGTCCATTGTATAGTATTTCCATGACATTTAGCAAGAGCCTCATACTCCTCTTGATCTTATGCTGGCCTTTTTTCCCTCCGGACTCCCCTTGTATCAAGTTGTGGATGCATTATCATGAGCTTTGCTTGTATTATTGAGCTTTATGCCGGCTCCCCTGACATTGCGTTTCAGCCATATAGCCCGAGCTTGTCTCATGTCTAGCCATGCAGATCCTTTATTTATATCCTTCATAGCTTGATTCCCTTTTTACCGGGAGGGGATTTTCCCCCGAGTGTCGATATCCTACACATGTATCCTTGCATTGAGCATAGGTATGTTCCACTGCTTGGAACTAGTTTGTTTGTCCTAAATGACACTCGTCTCCTCCTAGTTTGTAACTGTAAAGTTAGTTTATTCTTTTTTGAAGCTTTTCAAATAACTAAGAAATACTAAAAAAACAAAAAAACCAAAAAGCCGGACAAGAAAAGATATTATCTTTGGCAACTGTCGAGTCATGTCGCCTTTGAATAGAGCACTGTATATCACATCCATTGGTTGGGTTATAGTTTGACTTAGGAGCTGTACTCGTTATCTGAGTTTTATCTCCACTGACTGGTTAAGCTTCCAGTCCCTATGGAGCCTCTATTGATGCCTCCTGCATCATAGAGATGTCCCAGTTTGTATATCGAGTCTATGCTGCCTTCATTCAGTCACCATACACTGTTATTCTCTTGTTCGAAGGAAGTTGAAACCTGAGTTGGCCATTCCTCTGTTATCTTGACTTTGCATGTCGGTCATTCCCGGTACAGTTACTGGTTCATGCACCTTATGATCGAGTCCTTCCACATTATATAGCTTTGCTGAGTACCTCGTGTTGGATGATGGGGGATGCCTTAATTCCCTCCTTCCAGCGGATTTCATCCCATCGACTTCAGATCGTTTATTCTGGGATTGGAATCTAGAGTCATTTTGAGTGCCTTGAGACTTGCAGTCATAAGTGGCAGGTTCTCTCTCCATCGACAGTTTTGGGAATACATCAATGTCCCCTGATCAATGGATTCTCTCAAGTGTTTGACCTCAACACATTTATTCACACTTGTTAGTTTGCACTCTAGTACCTTGATTCCCATTTTCATTATTGGTGGGTGATCTCGCGTCTGTTAACGGTATATATCAATGACCGATAATCAGACGATAGACTACTATGTTCGACCTCAACACCTCTATTTGCATAGTAGGACATGTACTCGTAGTGGTTTGTGTAGAAGACCTTCCAGATTGGTGGCATCCACTATATGCTACCTCCTTGATCGTTCTAGTATTCATGAGATTTCAGCTCTCGTGACTTGTTCCAGTATATGTCAGACATTTCCAGCCACTATGGAGATCTTGATATGTTATATATCTTCAGCCTTTGTGGAGATCATGGTCCTTTGTATATCTTCCTCATGGAGATTCTGATCTATATATATTGTACGTGGCGATGACCACATATGTGTTATCATGTTTCATGCCTATTCATGGCCATTGTACTCTTATGTATCCGGGACTGCTATATGTATTCGCAGTTATATGCAGAGTTGTATTATGGTATTATGCTGATTGGGTGGCTGGTCTTCCATTTGGGTACCTTCATCACTTCACTTCTGGGATGGACTTATAATGTATTTCGGCCATCGTATAACCCCTCTGATCTCATACATTAGGGGGCATCTGTTATAGAGATTTTCACCCCTCTAGGTGAATCACACTTTGTATGGCCTTCCCCTGTCTCGTTGCAGACTCTTTAGACCCAATGGACCACATTTTATCCTTTGATGTATCATTGATCATCCCCAAAACTATATAAACTATGATATACACGGATTTTTCCCCGACAACCGCATACATACGTGGGTTTGACCCCTATAGTCGCGTACATCGGGATGTGTGCATAATCCAAATTCTTTTGGAGGTTTCCTTGACTTGGATCCGACTCATTCGACTCCTGGCCTTCCATATACCTCGAGATCGCTCGGATTCGACCCTTCATTGTCCCTTGTGAAGCTATATAAGGAACCCCTTGGTACATTAAAGAGGGAGAGAGATAAGAGAGAATTGAGAGTACCGAAACTATAGTCCATTGTTGCTAGAACTTATGCTTGAGTCTGCATCCCTTTGTCCCTTGGAGCATTGTTGTGTTCTTCCCAAGCTTGCCCTTTGCTAGTAAGCTTGCTATCGGAGTGATGGAGGATTGAGGTGGTGGAGGCCCAAGTGGGGGATTCAGTTTCTCTGGTTCGCAGACGTGCCGTCAGAGGTTGTCACTTGTAATCTCTGATTCATATTAATAGAAATATATTTTCCTGTCCAGTAATGTGTATTTGAATGAATATTGTTTCCATTGGAATATGTCAAATGCTTATACATTATTGATTATATAGGCTAGAATAGATCTAACACCATGAAATATAGTATGCTTGTATTGTTTACTTCTTGTTGAGGATGTGCTATAACAATTCAAGCTGAAGATTGGAAAGCTCAATGGGGATCTACTTCAACTGTCCGAAATAAGGTACAAGGTTCGATCCTTTAGTGTTAGATGTTTTTATTTCTATTGCATATTGGGAAAGATTGATTTCTGGAGTCTAGCTATCTATTGTGGTACCCCAAGCCATAGGAATTTCTCTTCGTAACAACTGACTCAACCGACCACTCAAGTCGGCTCACTTTGGTCGAAATCTATAGAGTATGTTTCTTAGTCTAAAGAATTAAGAAATTGCAAATGCTTTTCACCTGTGAGTAAGATAGAGTAAATATGGACACATTAACAAATCCAAAGATCTTATAAAAAACATATGCCCAAATATGTAGGAAGACTTGAGTCGACCAATGTGCCGTAAAACCTAGAACTTTCACGCGGTGAGATTTTTATGGGTTCTTGTCCTTTTCACTTAACAGTAATTGTAAAAGACATTTACAGAAGTAAATCTGGAAATATGTGTGGCCAAATAATCATGCATTCAACCACAAACTATTTCATATATTTAACTATGCGTAAATACAAAGTATTACAAACTTGTCGATTACAAACTGGTCGGTCCAGAGTTGTTGGTCCAGGCTAGTCGGTCTACAGAGCTTCAGCTCTTCGACTAAATCACATGCACAGAAGCTTGAGCTTCGATTTCTCTTTCTCAACCTGAGTTCCTCTGCTATTTAATGTCTATGTATGACTCTATAAACTGATTTACAATTTGCTTCTTCTATTTATGGGCAATCTGAAAATTGCTTCTGCATGGGCCGACTGACTCACCATTAAAGACTGTAATAACTATCTACCTAACAACTTAGCTTCAGAAATAAATTCGACTGGTTTACATTGCCTACTCGTGGATTCTTCCCTCTTGTCAGATTGATAGACAAGATCTTTGACTGGTACAGACTCTGACTGAGTCGGCTGGAAGTCAAGTACAGATCTGCGAGTAATTACATTTTTCCACCACTCCCCCTTAAGCAGATGGGGATTTTTAAAACAAAATTTACAAAATGTTTTAGAGCTTAGACATGTTCTGTTTATGACAGATTTCACTGTGGTGAACTTGTCATACCAAGATAACTACACAGATACTGGAATGTGTCCCTTGCCAATGGCTTTGTGAAGATGTCGACAAGTTGGTCTTCAGACCTGCAAAATTCCAAACAAATTTCCTTGTTGTTCACCAACTCTCTTATAAAATGAAACCTTGTGTCGATGTGCTTGGTTCTCTTGTGAAACACATGATTCTTTGATAATGCTATGGCTGAATTGTTGTCGCAGAAGATTGTTGTTGGTTCTTTATGGTTCTATGACAAGTCTTTTAAGACTCTCCTCATCCAGACAGCTTGACATGCAACACTTGTTGCTGCAACATACTCTGCTTCAGCAGAAGATAGAGTTACTATGGGTTGTTTCTTTGAAGCTCATGAAACAACACCTGTACCAAAATGAAATGTGTACCTAGATGTGCTTTTCGTGTCATCTATTCTACCTCCATTGTCACTGTCAGTGTAACCAATGAGTTTAAAATTTTCTGAGGTTGAATATAATACCAAGGTCTTTTATGCCACTTACATACCTCAGAATTCTTTTACCTGCTTGCCAATGTGAGTCTTTTGGTGACTCCATGAACCTTGAGATCAAACTTACTCCATACATAAAGTCTGGTCTTGTAGCTGTCAAATACATAAGGCTGCCAACAAGCCTTTTGAATAGCATAGGATCTACAGTGGATCCTTCATCATCCTTGCTCAATTTTAAACTTGTTATCACTGGTGTTGGGGCAGTCTTGCAATTAGACATGTTAAATCTTTTTAAAACTTCACTTGCATACTTAGACTGTGATATAAAGATACCACTTTTAGACTGCTGAACTTCAATGCCCAAAAAAAACTTCATAAGCCCTAGATCAGTCATTTCAAATTCACTTTCCATGACTGTTTTAAAATATGCTATGCCATAATCACCAGTAAATATTAAATCATCTACATACAAGCAGACAATTAACATCTTACCTTGCTCATCGACTTTGGTGTACAAAGTCGGTTCACTTTCACTTCTGTGAAATCCATTTTCAATGAGATAGGAATCAATCTGACTGTACCAAGCTCTAGGAGCTTGCTTCAAACCATAGAGTGCCTTTTTCAGCCTGTACACTATGTGCTCTTGACCTGGAACTTCATACCCTTGTGGCTGTTCCACATATACTTCCTCTTCTAGATATCCATTTAAGAATGCTGACTTGACATCCATTTGATAAACATGCCATTTGTTTTGTGCAGCAATGGCCAACATTGTTCTGACTGTATTCATGTGTGCAACAGGTGCAAACGTTTCATTGAAGTCGATGTCGGGTTGCTATGTGAACCCTCTTGCTACCATTCTTGCCTTGTTCTTTTGCACATTCCCATCAATGCCTTGCTTTGTCTTGTAAATCCATTTGACACTGATTACATCCTTGTCTTTTGGTAAATCAACCAGTTCCCATGTCTGGTTCTTCTCAATGCATTCTATTTCTTCATCCATGGCTTTTGCCCATACTTCTTCTTCAACAACTTCTTCAAATGTTAGTGGATCATATATAGGGGAAATGTAATGTCCCTGGTTTTGACCCTGTTTGCATGATGTATATATTGTAATTAATCGTGGTGAGGAGCTCAAGGAAAAAGCCCCACCATCGATTTGGTTGTGTGTGTGTTTCGACAATGGGGATAGTTGCCGATGGTTTATCGTGCCATTTGGCACATTATAATTCAGAATCATGTAAATACGCACATCAATTAAAACTAAAACCACAACTAGCTATGGCAGTGCAACGTTGAATGAAAAGGGCATGGTTCCAAAGGATAAGGGGTGGGGGATGTCAAACCTTGGTTTATGGGGGGAAAACCCATGTGTTTCCACCTTGTTTTGTTTTTCCATCTTCCCTTGTCAACCTCTTTATTGTTTTGGGGAGTAGTTGAGGAGTTATGGCTGCTGGTGGTTGGGGGCAGTTATTGTCCTTGGGAGTGGTGTGGCAGGGCTATTAGTCCCTTGCCCACACGCCCACTCCACCCACGACTGCTTGCACTCCACTCACGTGACCTTCCATTCTCCCCACGGCGCATTCTCTCCTCGGTCGGTTCGTTCCCCATCGTGGTCTATTCATCTTCCTCACGCAGAGGTCGGTGCTGTTTTCCTCATGCACAGGTAGTGGTTCTGCTGGATCTCACGCAACTAGGAGAGGAGCTACCTTTCAATGGCCATTCATGTTTTCTACAAAGTGAAATCGGGTATGTTTTCCTCTGTGTTTTGTGGTCTGGTGCAAGTTCCCTCACGCACAGACTATTTGGAGTTGTTTTCCCATGTTGTGAGCCGTGCTCACTGCTTGTGTTTTGGGGCTGTTGTATTCCCCACGTTTTGTTGGTTGTGGTGCTCAATTTCATTTTGGGACACTGTTGATTTCCAATATGTTGGCTGAGTTTCCCTGTTTTGGGACTGTGGATTGCTGCTATTCCTCATTGTGTGTTTGTGGCTACTGGAGTACCCTGGTTTTGGGTTGCAGTCAAGTTGTTTTGGCCACGGTAGGGCCAAGAACAACTCTATGTTGCCTTGTGTGCTTGAGTTGTGCTCATCGTTTGGTTGGGTTTATCCCTGGTCGTCTTTGCTTCTTCATAGGGCTTTGAAGGGTTGTTTTGCTACTGGTATGCAGTGGTTGTCCTTTGGACTGTGCTAGCTTGGCCGATCTGTTGATGGCATGGTAACTTAGTGGTGCTGGTTTGCTGATTGTGTCCCTCGGCTATGTGTAAGTATGCATTGACCCTTATCCTTGGAGGAATCATGCCCAGATTGGGGGTGGCAGTGTTGCTAAGAGATTGATGAGCACGCTGGCCTATGGTTGGGTGGAACGTTGCAGCGACGTAGTTGGTTGCGGGATTCTTCATCAAAAGATAAGTACTATTGTTACTTCATCTCTGCAATTAATCTACTGTTTCATGAGAAATGATGAACATGGTTAATGCTGGAGTGTATGTTTCCTTCCGCTGTATGATTAAAGAATTATGCATCTGTGTATGCTTGTATGTTTAGCATTCCTGTTATGTTTAAGTTTCCATAATTTCAGCATTGATGTCTTTTGATTATGTTCATGGGGCTGTTTGCCCGGTTGTTCGTGGTGTTCGTTGCGTCCTCTTCACCGGTTTGAGGGATGGGGACGTGACAGTATGGTATTAGAGCTCAAGGTTGCAATAGTGGGCCTCTATGGGCCAATAAGATGTAGTGACAGAAGGTGGAATTACATTCTATGTTCGGCAGAATAGCAGCTTTGATGACAGCGGATGAATGGAAAAATTCAAAAAAAATTCTAAGTGTTTGAACAGTGGTTCATCGGAGCACTAAGCAGAATTGACTTCTGTTGTGGTGGAAGAATTAGTGAAATGGACTTCCGCCGTTGCAGAAGAGTTAGGCGAAGGCATGCCGATGGGGACCGTTGAAAGGAAAATCGCGTAAGTGTTGATAGTCGGAACACTTAGTGGTTCAGAATTCTGACATTGCAGAAGAGTTAGTGGTTTCCAGTCCGTCGTTGCAGATGAAGAAGCAACTAAGCATCCGATGGGAAAGTCGTCCAACCGTTGACGCCATGAAGAATTTTGAAAATTTGGCCGAGTGTTGAAATCGTCAGCTATCGGAAGGAAATAGTTGTTCTCCCTTCTGCCATTGCAGAAGTCAAAGTCACTCAACCGCCGATAGGGAAGGACTTCCGACGCCGATCAGTTTGGGCTACAGATCGAAAGAAAATAAGGAAATCATGTTCTGCCGTTGTGGCGGCCGAAAGCATTAAGTATTCCGATAATAAATACTGCCGTCAGAAGAAGAAAGGGTTCTGCGTTCCGCCGTTGCGGATGGAGAAACAGTTAGGCGTCCGATGGGTAAGTTCCCTCGACTGCCGACACTGCACGAAAGTTAGAAAAATTTCCTAAGTATCGAAATTCGTCGGCCATCGGAAGAAGAAAGTATTGGTGCATCCGCCATTGCGGAAAACAAAAACACTAAGTCTTCTGATGTGGAAGGACCGCCGACGCTAGAGTTCAAAAAAGCCGTCAATCGGAAGAAATAGTGGTTTGGCGTTCCGCCATTGCGGAAGCCAAAGACACTAGCCAGCCGGTCAGAAAGACAACCGACGTCATGAAAGAAAGTTCAAAAGATTGAAATTTTTCTAAGTAACGATTGGCCGTCGGAAGAGAAAGTGGTTCATGAGCCACCGTTGTGGAAGTGAAAGCGCTAAGTCTTCCGATGTGAAAAGGCTACCGACGCCGATGCTAGTCAAAAGTTAGTTCACCAATCAGAAGAGAAAGTGGTTTGTGCGCCGCTGTTGTGGAAGTGGAAAGCATTGAGTCTTCTGATGAGAAAGACTGCCGACGCCGCGATCGGAAGAAGATAGCATTTCATGTTCTGTCATTGCGGAAGCGAAAGAATTTCATGTTCCGCCGTTGCGGAAGCCAAAGGAACTAAGCTTCCAATGTGGAAAGAGCGCCGATGCCGATTGGGTTGGACCGCCGATCGGAAGATGCATGGAGTTGGTGGGCCGCCATTGCGGTTGTTGATGAACTATTTCGCCAACGAAAATAAGGATGATGGAGCCGATCAAGCGTCGGAAGAAAGAAGGAAGTCGGTTTTGAAAATCGACTAAGTATAGAAAAGAATGTCGGCCAGGAGGAAGAAAAATGGCTCTGAGAGCCGCCGTTGCGGAAGAAAAAATGGCTCCGAGAGCCACCGTTGCGGAAGAAAAATGGCTCCGAGAGCCGCCATTGTGGAAGAAAAATGGCTCCGAGAGCCGCCGTTGCAGAAGGATTAGTGGTTTGAGTGCTGATTCTGCAGATGGGTAATTGGAATAAGAGCCGATTCTGTAAAGGAAAAATTGGGTTTTTCAAAGGGGATTTCTCAATGGTTTTAGTGGGATTTTCAGCAGATTTCGACTGCCTTTCAGTGGGATTTTCAGCTGTTTTTAGTGGGTTACAGGTGGCTGAAGTTAGCATTCCCAACTCGAATACAGTTGTGTGTAAAAATGCAAAGATTTGGTGAATGTCTTCATTTTTAGAAGTGGTGTGGTTTTCACATCCGAGATTGGAATGAAGCATGTGGATAGGCGTTGGAAAGCTTATCCAGTGGGGAACAAGGATAAGTGATCAAAATCTGAGCATGAAGTAGCAAAGTGTTAATGATGGCTGCTGCTGTCAAATGGACAAATCTGGATAGTTGCATGCCCAGGGGTAGCCAGGACTATGCAGTCAACCAACTGTTGTGTGGAAGAGGAATTCCATGCAAGGATGAGGGATTTGAAAAAGGGAATTTTTCCTTAAAACCCTGTCTTTCTAACTATGTTACATTTCCTGAGTTTTATGCATGAAATGCATGAGGATATGTGTTGTATACATAGGATATTAAAGATTATATATCTATAATAAGCCACTAATGATAGTTATTTCCTTGATGTTGGCATTAGTGGAAAAACCAACAATGACATGGACCCGGATGAATGTGTTGCTGATGCTGACAATGGTGATTAGCAACCCTATGGAGAAAGGGATAAAGCAACAAGTCCATAGCAAAAGTTGGCGAGCAAAATTATGCAACCTCCTACAAAGGACCAACCAAATTGGTCATGTTAAGGGTGTAAGTAGGACCCAGGAAGGTAAGAGTTTGTTTATGATAAATTCCATGGATTGGTACAGGTAAGAGACCTCGTACCATGTGAACAGTGGAATGTAGAAAGGTGTCATACCTATATATGTTGATGATATTGATTATAGTAATGCATCCTATATGAAGGGGACATGGTATGTTGAATGCATTAAGATGAATGCATGTGATATTATGGATGAATAATGAACTGAAATGATGAATTGAGGATAATTCAGGAACTATTTCAAAGGTTGTTATGAATGTAGGATAGTCATGATCAATTGGCCACCAAAAATGCTCTGTGGAAGAGCAAGGTGGTATAAGTGATACACCTGTGAAGTAAGAAGTATCTAAACACTTCATTTAATTGCATGAATGATATGACTACACCTTGCAATGTTAATATGATAATGATTGCATGAGTAAATGAGCTTTGATAAACACTGTTGTGACTAACAGCTGGGAGTATTTGAATTTTTTTATAAATTCTGAAAATGCTTCAGTGATGGTTGTAGCAATGAAAATGTTATATGCATCCAGACTTACCAAGTGTTTGGTTGATTGAAGCTCATGTTTTAGGTATATTATTTCGGGCATGGCAGTGAGAGGTAAGACCCTGACCAATGCCAGAATCTACCATGTGAAAAAGCTTATTAAATTTGAATTGTGAATTTCAAATTTAAGGAATTGCTGACAACTACTAGTCACTACTGACTTGCATAAGCTTGTGTTTGGATGTTTGAAGCTTATGTTTCAGGTAGATTATTTCAAGCATGGCAGTGAGAGGTAATACCCTGACCAATGCCAGAATCTACCATGTGAAAAAGATTATTAAATTTGAATTGTGAATTTCAAATTTGAGAAATTGCTGACAACCACTAGCCACTATTGGCTTGCATAAGATTGTGTTTGGTTGATTGAAGCTCAGGTTTGAGGTAGATTATTTTGAGCATGGAAGTGAGAGGTAAGACCCTGAACAATGCCAGAATCTACCATGTAAAAGAGCCAAACTTTATGAGAAGAGTCTCATGGTTTTGAAATTAGTTGGTTGTTAAATTTGAATTGTGAATTTTGAATTTAAGGAATTGCTGACGACTACTAATCATTGTTGGCTTGTATAAGATTGTGTCAGGAGGGACGCATGGTAAGTGGGTATTCATGTTATGATAGTAAGCATAAAATTATAATGGGCATAGTAGTGCTGCTTACAAGAAACCCACAATTAAACAAGTCAATTTCTGCAGTAGACAGAACTGCAAATTCTTATTGAATTTGATTACCAATGTCATTGCTTGGTTATGGAACGATCAATTGGATTGTATTATCAGGTAATGATTGAATGTTTGGCTATTTGATGAATGTGTCAAGGATACACACCACAGGAAGATCATGTGTGATGACCTGCAAGAGCCAAACTTCTTGGGAAGGTTTTCCCTTGGAAATGGGTTTCGGGTGAAACGCCATTGGACATTTTGGAAATGTCTCATCTACACTGCATGTTCGGTAGTAACATGAGTGAGATGGTATAAAGTATGTCAGTAAGACATGTGTGAATATGAAATGTAAAAAGGAGTTGGGATGGCAAACTGAGGGACTGTTAACTCAGGGAAGGAGCCTCCATTCCTCCTTAACAACATCATACTGTGACGGCAAATGGATAAGTGTTCTGTGACCCTTGCTAAGAATATGCATGTTTAATTATTAAATTCCATATGCAGAACATGTTTAATTTAATATCCATTATGACCAATTGCTGGAGCATGCATAGGGCCTACATGGCACACACCGGGAATGGGTGCACACTTTTCCGATGTTGGATCATGAAAGGGTTTTCAATATTGATTACACTCTAGGGAGTGGATGCACCCTGGTGTCTCAATACTTGATAGTGAATGATGAGAAATGTGATTACAGTTTTTGAGCAATAATGCTGATGAGTTTGTTGCATTGATTGTGTTGCTTGTGTTGACAGGCTAAAGGTAAAAGGTAAAAGGTAAAAGGTAAAATGGTAAATGGTTGTTGTGAGGGGTTGCAGAGTAAGGGTTATTGTTGATATAAGTGTATGTTGGTATAAGTGTATGTTGGGATGTTATATGCCTGGGGATCCATAGTAGATCCTAGACCTAGAAATGGTCATGATAAAGTTCCAAGCCCAGTCGACATGAGGATGTACTGGACGGACATTAATTATTTGATGTTGAGGTGAAGCCTGTGTGCTGACCTAACATCTAAGTCCATAGGTGATCCCAAGGCTTGCAAAGCGAAGCAGGATCCTATGGACGAACGAGGAAAGGCACAATACATATAAGTATTGGATTATTTTGCTTGTGAAAATACATGTGTATATGATTTGGTTATGATGTTTGAGCTCTTGTTCTAGAGCAAGATAAAACTGATAAGAATAAACTAAACATGTGAATTCATTCAATGTTTGAATATAGGTATCGTTGGAAGCGAGGACTATGAGAGCATCCTAGGGGTGCATGTGGACATGTGACTATCCTGGAAAGCTCAGAATGAGCGGTAATGAAAAAGGTGCTAGTAAGACAAGGGAGTCCTAGCAGCCGAGACAAACCATATGGAGAGACTCCATGGTTTAGAGGTCTGGAATAGACCAAAGACACTAA
>LPNX010115273.1:884013-1006388 GCA_001517045.1 Pseudotsuga menziesii
TTGGAATAGTTAATTCCCTTCCCAAGAATGGACATGAATGAGCTCATGTGCCTATTGGGAAGGCATGGAAAATATGAAAGCCTCATTGATGAGACTTGGACTGTCATGCCAATTGGGTAATTAACTGACTAATTTTAATGTCTATATTATGCTTGGTCTGATAGGATTTCAATGGTGCATTTCACAGGTGAGAAAGGTGAAACCAGGTGGTGCACATTGATCATGGTAGCAAATCAAAAGTTGTTGGACTTAGTTGGAAGTCTCCTTCGAGTGATTACCAAGACCCAAGAGAATCTAGGGGAGATGCTCAAGTCACAGAAAAGGTAGAGTGAAATGAACCACCAGATTTTGCAAGACTCTATTGGTTTGCAAAGGGAGGTGAAAATCCTTCTGGGAGCAATCGGCAAAGGAAAGGAAGGTGGATTAGCAATGGGACAATTGTCCAAGCAACCTGATAAGAAACGGTCCAGGCATGAAGATTCAAAGGAAATTGAGTAGGTAAAGATGAAGCAGCCAGTTAAATGTTGGAGATGCGGAGGACATCGTTTACGCTGGGATTGTCCGATGAGGGAACATGATGAAGGCAATAGCCGCAAAGTTCCTAGACTTCGGGATCAGCTGGAAGATGAGAACTAGCAGGAGAAGTCCATGGAATCCAAGGGGCTTGGTCTTGAACGTTCAAAATAAATGATTGAACGTGGGACAGATCTGCAATTTTGAAATTTTGATGTGCAATTATATATGTAATGGAACACCGAGGACGGTGTTACTCCAAGGGGGAGGGGAATGTAATGTCCCCGATTTTGATCCTGTTTGCATGATGTATATATTGTAATTAATCGTGGTGAGGAGCTCAAGGCAAAAGCCCCACCATCGATTTGGTTGTGTGTGTGTGTTTCGGCAATGGGGATAGTTGCCAATGGTTTATTGTGCCATTTGGCACATTATAATTCGGCATCATGTAAATACGCACATCAATTAAAACTAAAACCACAACCAGCTACGACAGTGCAACATTGAATGAAAAGGGCATGGTTCCAAAGGATAAGGGGTGGGGGATGTCAAACCTTGGTTTATGGGGGAAAAACCCATGTATTTCCACCTTGTTTTGTTTTTCCATCTTCCCTTGTCAACCTCTTTATTGTTTTTGGGAGTAGTTGAGGAGTTATGGTTGGTGGTGGTTGGGGGTAGTTATTTTCCTTAGGAGTGGTGTGGCAGGGCTGTCAGTCCCTTGCCCACATGCCCACTCCACCCACGACTACTTGCACTCCACTCACGTGACCTTCCATTCTTCCCACGGTGCATTCTATACTCGGTTGGTTCGTTCCCCATCATGGTCTGTTCATCTTCCTCACGCAGAGGTCGGTGCTATTTTTCTGATGCACAGGCAGTGGTTCTGCTGGATCTCATGCAGCTAGGAGAGGAGCTGCCTTTCAGTGGCCATTCACATTTTCCACAGAGTGGAATCGGGTATGTTTTCCTTTGTGTTTTGTGGTCTGGTGCAAGTTCCCTCATGCATAGATTGTTTGGGGTCGTTTTCCCATGTTGTGAGCCGTGCTCACTACTTGTGTTTTGGGGCTGTTGTCTTCCCCGCGTTTTCTTGGTTGTGGTGCTCAATTTCGTTTTGGGCCACTGTTGATTTCCAATCTGTTGGCTGAGTTTCCCTGTTTTGGGACTGTGGATTGCTGCTATCCCTCATTGTGTGTTTGTGGCTGCTGGAGTACCCTGGTTTTGGGTTGCAGCCGAGTTGTTTTGGCAATGGTAGGGCCAAGAACAACTCTGTGTTGCCTTGTGGGCTTGAGCTGTGCTCATCGTTTGGTTGGGATTATCCCTGGTCATATTTGCTTCTTCACAGGGCTATGAAGGGTTGTTTTGCTACTGGTATGCAGTGGTTGTCCTTTGGACTGTGATGGCTTGGCTGATCTGTTGATGGCCTGGTAACCCAGTGGTGTTGGTTTGCTGATTGTGTCCCTCGACTATGTGTAAGTCTACATTGAACCTTATCCTTGGAGGAATCATGCCCAGCTCGGGGGTGGCAGTGTTTCTAAGAGATTGATGAGCACACTGGCCTATGGTTGGGTGGAATGTTGCAGCGATGTAGCTGGTTGCGGGATTCTTCATCAAAAGATAAGTACCGTTGTTACTTCATCTCTGCAATTAATCTATTATTTCATGAGAAATGATGAACATGGTTAATGCTAGAGTGTATGTTTGCTTTCGCTGTATGATTAAAGAATTATGCATCTATGTATGCTTGTATGTTTAGCATTCATGTTATGTTTAAGTTTCCATAATTTCAGCATTGATGTCTTTTGATTATGTTCATGGGGCTATTTTCCCGACTATTCGTGGTGTTCGTCGCGTCCTCTTCGCCGGTCTGAGGGATGGGGACGTGACAGGAAAATAATGCAAACAGAGAGAATGAATTAGGTGTACCAGCTTCCTATATCTCTCGCAGACTTCTTGTCTTCACCTATTCTGTCGATGTTGACCTAGATGAAATGCTTGATGGAGTTTGTTGTCCTCTTGGTGTACTTGTCGGTGTAGCTTGAGATGCTACTTGTGTCGATGGTCCTTGTGCTGAACCATGTCTTGGTGTCATGGGAGTCGACGGTGCTCCGACCGGTTGACTTACATGTGGTATTTGAACCACTTCCTCTTCCATATCATCATTGTCGATGTTCGACACAATATTGACATTTATGTCGATGGTTCCATCCCATGATTCATTCTCGATGAATTGAACATCTCGACTGATTATCACTTTCCTTATGACAGGGTCATATAGCTTGTATGCTTTTGTGTCTTCTGAATAACCGAAAAAAATACATTTCTGTCCCTTATTGTCTAGCTTCCTTCTCAGATCATCCGGAACATGAGCATATGCAACACAACCAAAATTTTTTAAATGGGAAACACTATGATTCATACTTTTCCATGCTTCTTGGGGAACTTTCTTCTTCACACTCTTTGTCGGACACTTGTTCATAATGTATACTTCAGTTGCGACTGTTTCACCCCAATACTCATTTGGAAAATGCTTGGCTGCCAACATGCTGCGTGCCATATCCATGATGGTTATGTTCTTTCTTTTGGAAATACCCTTTTGCTGAGGTGTATACCATGCAGTGAATTGTTTCTGTATGCCATGGGTCTTGTAAAAATTTAGAAATTCATTTGAAACATATTCACCTCCTCTATCGGTCCTTAAGATCTTGATGCGGTGTCCACTCTGGTTCTCCACAAGTGCCTTGAACTACTGAAAATAACCAAATGCATCAGATTTATGTTTCAGGAAATATACCCATGTCTTTCTTGAGTAATCATCTATAAAGGTTAGAAAATAGTTGCAGCCACCAATGGATGATGTCTGCATTGGACCAAAAATGTCAGAGTGCACAATTTCAAGTGGTGTGCATTCTCTATAGGACTTTCCGACTGGAAATGTCTCTCTGTGCTGCTTGCCAAAAATGCATCCTTCACAAACCCTCTCTGGTCTATCAATCAATGGTAATCCCTTCACCATATTCTTTGTGTGCAGTAGCTTCAACCCACCAAAATTCAGATGTCCAAATCTGAAATGCCACAACCAGGATTCATCCTGAACTTCTATCTGAAATGCAGCTTGCAAATTAGCACTGCAGTTTTCTCTCTTGTCGAGGAGCTTGACTGTTTCTTTACTTTCTGACTTGAATGCAGCTCCTGTGTTTGTCTTCCCTTTTATGTCAGGAACTACCCTCAATGGAAACAAGTGGTTGCTTGTCATTAGCACTTTTGATATCAGCTGGTCACTTGGACGCTTGTCTTTGATCACACAGTGTTCATCTTCCATGTAGACTCTGTAGCCTTTTTGTAACAACTGTCTAATGCTTAACAGATTATGTTTCAGACCTTCGACATGATAGATATTAGGGATATACTTACTCTCCCCCTGTTTGGTTAGAATATCAACAGTGCCTTTTCCTAAGACAGTAACTTGGACATTGTTTCCAAGTGTAACATCAGTTTTAACTAAAGTATCTAGACTGGAAAACAGATTTAAATTACCAGTCATGTGGTTGCTGTAGCCTAAATTTAAGTACCATATGTCATGTGGAATTTCTTGAATAGCATTGCATTCAAGTGGAGATGTTGATGCCATTAACATTGCACCTGTCTAAGTGTTGGTGCTGGTCGGCTGACTTGGGCTTTGCCTTCCTTGGTCATATTGCTTCTTCCTGCATTCATATGCATAATGACCAAACTTCTTACAGTAATGACATTGAATTTTTTATTTATCAAACCTCTGGCCACTTGGATGACTTGGGTTCTGGTTATCTCCTTTGCCATCGACATTTGCAGGACTTCTGCCTCATCCTCCTCTTGAAGAACTTCTCCCTCTACCTCTGAATTTGTTTCTTCCCCTGCCTCTACCATGGCTTATGGATGACTATGCTGCAAATGCACCTTCCAATGATGTCTGTGATCTACTGATTCTGTGTTCATGATTGATGAGTGAAGCTTGTAGCTCATCAATGGTAAATGTCGACATGTTTGTGTGTTCCTCTAAGGTCACAACCAAGTTTTCAAATCTTGGGGGAAGACTTCTGAGAATTTTTTCAACAACCCTTTGGTCTGCTATGGGTTCTCCATGAGATTTCAGTTGGTTTATCAACACAACAACTCTGGTGTAGAATGTGTCTACATTCTCTGAATCTTTCATGGACAAAGATTCAAAATCTCTTCTCAGAATCTGCAGCTTGGATGTCTTTACCTTATCCAAGACTTGATAGGTAGTCTCCAATGTATCCCATGCTTCCTTAGCATTAGTTTTTGCTGCTATTCTTGGGAGTATGCTTTCATGCATAGCTTGATGTATGAAAAATAGATATTTTTTATCTTTCTTCCTCTGTTCTCTCAAGACATCTTTCTCGGCTTGTGTGAGATTGATATATGCTGTAATGTTTGTTGGTTCTACATAACCATACTGAACTATCTCCCAGACATCTTGACCTCTAAATAAAGCCTTCATTGTTAAAGACCAATATTCATAATTCTTTCCTATAAAAATTGGAGTTTGCAATGTGGAAGCCATTTTAATTTTTAATTAACTTTCCTTAAAAAATTAATTTCCACCTTTTAAGACAAGATTTCTTTCCTAAATATTGGGCTAATATAAACCTTGCTCTGATATAACCTAGCTCTGATACCAGATAGCCAAAACCAAGCCGACTAAACTTGAGTTTAGGGATCAGTCGATATAAAATTTTAATTTTCACTTTTCATGCCGACCACTTTTCCTTTTTCACCTGTCGCGTGAAACTTGTCTATGTCCGACTAGACAAATTTATAAATTTTAGCCGGTCTTTCACTCGACCAAAATTACTTCGACTTACTTGTCCGACAGGTTTTTACCTCGACCACTTGTCACTTCAACCAAGTCGGCTGACTTCTTCTCTTCGACCAAGTCAGCTCATTTCTTGTCTTCGACTAAGTCGGTTCACTTCATGTCTTTGACTAAGTCAGCTCACCTCAGTCGACTGACTCAACCGACCACTCAAGTCGGCTCACTTTGGTCGAAATCTATAGAGTATGTTTCTTAGTCTAAAGAATTAAGAAATTGCAATTGCTTTTCACCTGTGAGTAAGATAGAGTAAAAATGGACACATTAACAAATCCAAAGATCTTATAAAAAACATATGCCCAAATATGTAGGAAGACTTGAGTCGATCAATGTGCCGTAAAACCTAGAACTTTCACGCGGTGAGATTTTTATGGGTTCTTGTTCTTTTCACTTAACAGTAATTGTAAAAGACATTTACAGAAGTAAATCTGGAAATATGTGCAGCCAAATAATCATGCATTCAACCACAAACTATTTCATATATTTAAATATGTGGAAATACAAAGTATTACAAACTTGTCGATTACAAACTGGTCGGTCCAGACTTGACGGTCAAGACTGGTCAGTCTACAGAGCTTTAGCTCTTTGGCTAAATCACATGCACAAAATCTTGAGCTTCGACTTCTCTTTCTCACCCTGAGTTCCTCTGCTGTCTAATGTCTGCGTATGACTCTGTAAACTAATTTACAATTTGCTTCTTCTATTTATAGGCAATCTGAAAATTGCTTCTGCATGGGCTGACTGACTCACCATTAAAGACTGTAATAAATATCTACCTAACAACTTAGCTTCAGAAATAAATTTTACTGGTTTACATTGCCTACTCGTGGACTCTTCCCTCTTTTCAGACTGATAGACAAGATCTTTAACTGGTACAGACTCTGATTGAGTTGGCTAGAAGTCAAGTACAGATCTACGAGTAATTTCATTTTTCCAACAACTAGTTTCTTGATCACAGTCCCTCACTAGTTTCTTCCATGGCTCTCTTAGCTTTCTTCTAATGTCTCATTATTTTATGCATCGTTAGACAACCTCACTAAAAAAAACTTCAACAGTGTCGGACCAACACATTAATGGATGTCGAACAAATACTCACTTACAGATGTTTTCAACCTACTTTGAACAAAGTTTCTCCTAATGTAGTTATCCAGGCTTAATTCATACTGCACAAGAAAAGTAGACGTAGCACGAGGAAGGTGATATCCTCTAATTGAAGAGGGACGACAACTGTGGTGGCATATTTTACTGTTAAGTGGTGTAGACCTTGTCGATCATGGTGTAGGCATAATAAATTAATGTAAGACTATATAGAAGCTAACTGCAGTCCATGAAGCTACACGACAAATCCAGGGTGACTGCAGTCGATGAAATCTCATAGAAGGCCACTACACTCGATTCAATTTGTAGTCTATCGAGTCGGGACGATGAGGAGAGTCCACCAGATGAGGCACACCACGGAGAAAAAACCAACGGACATTCCAAGCAGGAATCAAATTTGAAGGGCTTGTCTTAATTTCAATTTGAAGGTTATATATTTTAAGGACTTGTCTTAATTTCAGTTTGAAGGTTACATATTCATGTTTCCCTATGATGAAGGGTTTCACATTTCAAATGACAATAATAAATTTATAGCACATTTCATAAAAAAATGTGTTAAGAAAATATTGCATTTTTTATAAAACTTATGACAAAAAACAATAAATACAGAATTTTCATATCTACAAGAAACATAATGCTAAAAATATTGTTTTTGTAATTTTAACAACATGACATTTACAACCATCATAATGTCAAAAATACTATTTTTATAATTTTAACGAAGTGAAATTTCGGACTATACATCTATCCCAAAAACTTTCAAAATAGATTTTAAAACTTACATATAATATAAATCCAAACATTAACATTCATTGAAAAAATAGGAAAAGAAAAATTGTTCAATAGATAGAAATTTACCTTGACTGCATTAGTTCTATGACTAAATTATTGTGGAAACCCCAAAATCCATTTGGAACATGTCTCAAAACCTTCCAAAGTTTTTACACTCAATTGGTTACCCAAAAATGACCTGGAAACAACATGAGATCACGTAACTAGTCAAAAACTTTGGATTTGTTGGAAGCTATAAATTCTAACATGCAATAGCTTTAATCATCGAATTCAGAGCCTAAGGAATTTGAGAACTAAGAGTCATTACCAATTTACCATGCATTGATTCCCAACTCCCATGCAAATGATTGGATTGTGAACACTACACGCTTGAGGCTAGAAAAAACCGACTTAAATACAAACTCCAAAGGCTTCCATGATGCATCGATTTTTATAAGTTTCAACTGCCTAGGTTTGAATTGTTGCTCCTAATAATTTTATGGATACTCACTTGGCCTATAGATCATTGGCTCTACTTACTATGGGAAAAGAATGACATTTAGGGATGATGTCGAATGCACTGATCATGGACCCTCACTCACTTTGATCATTTGTGAAGACGATGACGACGGGTCAATTTTCTCATCCTTAAAGACAAGGGGTGAAAAAAAACCCATTACTACTTCTTACTCAATAAACCCCAGCTCACTTTTATACTAAAGGATAAACACCAGTTTACCCAACAACCTACCTGTGGGTGCCTATTTCTCACCAAAGCTTGTGGGTGTTTTTTACTTATGGCTTGATTCCAACAAGTTTGTTTGAGCAACTTGGCATGCATCTTGGAAGCTCCTTAAATAGTCATTCTAATCCATTTAACTTTCTGTCATATATGTACTGAATAGTACTCTCTCATATTTGTATTGGCTAAGCCATGAATTTGTCGATGTGGGAATCCTTTTTATTTGAATTTCATCATTGGCGATTGAGACATAGATTGCTCGAGCCTTTTGTTAAACCCTTTAAAAGAGGCTCGACTCGTTGGAACTGAGGACATACTGGCATTGTTTAAGAACAAGCTCAAGTCCATAGCCCCTAAACTTGAGTTACATCCTCCCAAACTGAGAAAAAGAATAACAAAAAATGATAAAAAACAAATTATAAAAGATGAAGCCGCAAAAACAAAGCAGTACCAGGGCACATATTTGATGTCTCTAGACAGTTTGTATTTACTCGCCCTATCTGCATAGTACGCTATGGAAATTTGGACTATGGATCGGGCCTACATCCATCAACAACAAGCACATAGGGTATTAATTCGCCAACACCCTCCTCTTGGCCTCCACTGACAAGCAATCCCCTAATTCTACATTACCTCCTCCTAAAACTATAAAAAATTATTAACAAAACCAATTTGCCCTTGTAATTTAGTGCTTTCTTTATCTGATGTGAAAAAATTAAATGTAACCATAACTCCTGTGTGTCACCTAAATATAAACTTAGGAGATTTCAATGTACATGTAGATCTCTATGAAACATGTACCCCACTCAATGTTCATATGCAATGTTCACGTATAAAGTCGACAGCTTCTTGGCTTTTGAGCTTGTTAAAAGGTTGATTTATTAGATTGTAAGATTCTAATAGGAAGATGTGTAGATTAAATTGTTATATGATTATAGGTATGGTTTTTGTTCAGTAAGGAAATTTTATTATTAGCAAAGTTTTTAAGTTTTGGAAAATGTTATAATTTTAAATTATTATTATTATTTAATATTAATAATGAAAAAAGTTTTTGTTTTTTATTTTTTTAAGTTAAAAGATCATATGAGTAAAAATTGAAAATAATATTTTGTTAAAAAGTTGATTTATTAATCTATAAGATTTTCTCTTTTTTCTCTTTTATATATAAATAGATTAAATAATCAAATTGTTATACTATTATTATATGTATGAATTTTATAGATGAAATTGAGTAGGTTGCAACTTTAAATTAAAATATTATTATTATTTATTATTTATTACAAAGTTAATATATTGTGTATCGATTAAATGTGACTACATTTTGTTGGATTATTAGTATATTATTTTGTTTATTTTATAAAATATTTTGTTATGAATAATTAAAAGTGTAATTAAATTGATATTAATATATTATTATTTTGGAAAATATAGAGTATGGGTTAAATGAATTGTAAAAGAAAAGTTAAAATTATTCAAGATTATTTAGTAGAAATATTAAAAAATTATAGGATCTGTTTTTATTTTTCATATACACAAGCTATTCAATTTTGTTAAGAAGACAATTTATTAATTTATAAGATTTCTCCTTTTATATATAAATAGATTAAGTAATTAGATTGTTATATGTAATATCCTGAATTTTGACCTAACACTTATGGGCATAAACCCCATTGATTATGATGTTACTTAGATGTTTTATTTGATAGATTGGGTCTAAGACCCCATTGCATATGAACATGATGATTTGTTTGATATATTGGGCGTAAGAAAATTGCATATATATATATAATTTCATGTGTTTGGCAAGTACCCTAAAGCACATGATTGATGAGATGTTTTGTGTTGAGCGAAGAGCTCTGGAGCACATGGGTAATTGATGTTTTGTGTTGAGCGAGAATCTATGGAACAGATGAGTATTTATATTTGTTGAGCGAGGAGCTCTGGAGCACATGAGTTTTGAGATGTTTGTGTTGAGCATGAAGCTCTCGAGCACATAAAAAGATAAATTGGAAGTGTTGGGCATAAGCTCTGGAGCCTTCTAAGTTGATGTTGAGCTTAAGCTCTAGAACATCGGATCATTGTCCATTGTATCCCTAGGTGTGTCATACAAGTACATCCTAGCATTAGTGTTGAGTGAGGAGCTCTTGTTTTGCATTGAGTTTGTAACTCCCTGTTTTTAGCGTTGAGTATGAGATCTGGATAAGCACTAGGAGTTATTGAAAAGAATTAATATGTCAAGTGAAAATGACTTGAATAAAACATTGATCTCATCTGACTTACTTTTAAGTGATTAAATGAAATTTCGAAATTCTATATCTAATCAAGTACTGAAAAACTACCATGTTAGATGAGGGAATCCAACATGCAAGGAGGTTTAGAGTTTCCTAACCAAGTTGACCTAACCCCTACCTGAAGGCCTTAATAAAGAAAGTGTCATATGTCTAGGGATCATGCCATATGATACCTAAGGACAAAATGTTAACAAATGATATATATATATATATATATATATGTATAAAGAGTAAGCATAGTAATAACACTAATAGCTATAAGAAATAAAGAAAGGATTCATATATTATTATTATTACTAATGATAATTAAATATTAAAATACCTACAAGAGTTCAAATAGGAAATAGTCGAAAGTTCCTAAGTTAAACATTAAAAGTACCTAAATTAAATAAAAAGGGTTAAATCAAGAAATCAAATGAATCTTTATTTAACTGCCCCTTTGAATGAAAAGTATGCCTATAAAACCCCAAGCCAAAGAGAGGCTTGGGGATCTTTTTGTTATTCTATAATTCTACCTGATTATTCTCAAGAGAGTTCTTGGAGAACATTTTTTCTAAGAGGAAAAAGGGTAATTGATTCAGAACCTGGTATCCCAGTTAGTGAAGCCTTACCTTAGGAGCTCTAATTTACTTGCATGTTGGAACCATCTCAGGGGGATCTGGATTGAAACTAGGAATGATTTCGACTCATGGTTGGGTGGAACATGGTAGTTCCCAAGTGATTCGGTTATCTAAACAGAGGTCAGATCTGTCTGTGAATTTGTTAATGATGGGTATTTGAGTGTGAAGGTTTTCAGTCATTGAAACAAATTCATCTTTGAGGTATGAGGTTCTTGAATTTTCCCTTTGTAAACTACACAATTTTTATTGTTAATAGAATAGACTGAATTCTAAAATAATATCTAATAGCCATATGCTATAACTAGGTTATATTTTCTGCATTACTTATTTCTTCAATTGTGGGTTAAACTCATTGTTTATTAACATATATGTGTTTTTACCAATGATTAGGATATTTGTTTATCTGTTTACCAGGCTATTCTAAATACATTTCATACAGGTTGAACTAAGCACCGTTATTTCTATCTACAGGAGGGTCTTGTTTTTTTTGTAGTTCATTTCTGCAATTTATTTCATGTCTTTAAATTCAATTCCAAAACCTAGAACTAATTAAAAACATAGCCTATATATTATCTTTGTTGGTAGATTTCATATTGCCAGAAGGCTTATATTTAATATAAATCAACCAACTATTATCTATAGTATTAATCTAATCTCTAAGTAAAATATTATAAATGGAACTATAAACAAAAAATTTCCACTTTATAAGCAAAATAACAAACTACGAATGCCAAGCTAAGCTATCGATACCCCTAAGATATGTAGGCATAATTTAATGCAATCAAAACCATATTAATATTTCTACCAATCTCGTAAAGAATCAACCATAGTTTAAATACAAAATACTTTAACATATAAATCAAAAGGGTCATAGGATCAAATCTTGTTGGCATTCCTTCCAGACCAAAGTTATCTACACACATATCATTTATAACCAAAGTAGCCCAGGATCGAATACTGCAAAGTTCACGACTTAAAAACCCAATATACATTTAAAAGCATGACCAACATCAAATCCTGTAGGATTCGTTAGCAGCGTTTTCAACGCTATGACAATTCATAATTATTTTACATAGTCTACACTAAATACCAATGAACCACAGATCAAAATCGTTGCCCTGTCAACGTTTCCATACCCAAAGTACCCACGAAATTTACACACTATAAAACATTTCAATATTTCTCCAAACATAAATCAAAACCCCAATATATATATATATATATATACACACACATTGTATCCATTTCGTGGCTCACGACTGTTATACCAAACAGTACTCCATAAATTAGACCTCTCTCTACACTAAGTATAACAATGACATTTTTTTTCTTCATAAAGTTAAAACCCCACAGCCACAGCCATTTCCAAATAAATGCACATGTAAGAAAATAAACATTTTGAATCACCATAATCGACACAATCGCTACGCTAAATGGCAAGAGTGCCATTTCCAATGATGGCGCAGCTCTAAAGACAAGCAACTCTGCTAAAATATCCAAATAAGAATCTAATTACCAACAGAACTTTACACAGAGTCAAACAATGGCAACCTAAGAATCGTAACCACAATTTATACACAGTAGAGAATGCATTATATTTCACCACCAAAAAATATATAACAAATTCACAGTCTCATTTCCAAGCCATTACACCATTGCAAGCAATGGTGTTGTCACCATTTATCAAAACCCAACACTATAAACAAAATGCAGAGTCTGTAATAAATCACCACAGCCACATTGTTAATGATTTCAACAAATTATTCATTTACAGAGCTGAATCACAACAGTCTCGGCCCGAAGGCGCCAAACCCAACACAAACCCCAAACTCTATACACATCTCTGGATGCTTTGCTTCATTTACAAACAGACCCATATCCAGTCCCAACTCTTAAACTAAACCATATACTCATCCAAACGACGAGCTTCACGCTTTGTCAAAACACCCACACACAGAGGAACGAGTTTTAAGCATGTTTGTAATAGGGCTTACCTGTGAATAGTAATGTGTTGGCCACCTAGAAGACCCATGACCCACGTAGTGAAGGCCCTACAACATGCGAACAGAGGATAACGAAGGATTAGGAGCATTCCAAACCTCCAAACCAAAAAAACAAATAAACAAGTGCTGCAAAACTAGAACGAAGGACATACCTTCCAAAGTGCAACTGAATACCAGACCTCTCTCCATAATACATACTAGAGAGACAAACAAAGCTCACCCAACGAAAATGAAAATGACTCATGCCTCCACCATAGTCTAATATTAGGGCTTGAGAACCCCAACTCTCGAGGTGCATTAACTCCGCCACCCTGTCCACCACTATGTTGATTTCCAACCCCCAAGGTTATAGTTCATATAACTCAAAAACACATTTTGAAAATTAATTGCTATGCAATTCATAAACCCCACCAATGGCATCGTGGACTTAGGATAAAGCCATAATTCATGGCACATGTAATATACCATGAATGACTTATAATATACCTTCAACATTATATACAAGAACCTTAATCAACATAGGGATAAGATTTAATATCATAAGCCTTACACTATACAAAATAAACCATATAAATGTTAAGTATAGGTAGTAAACTAAATCAAGTTCTTAAGACCATAAGTAATAATGGTAACCAGTATATACGTAGGTATAAATAACACATCCTTGCGTAAACGATAAATGCTAACTATTGTAATAAGAGATGCTAGGCTAGGAATTTGGTCTTGTAGTCTTCAAACGATAATAAAGAAGCTTAGCATAGGCAGTATGACTTTGTTTTAAACTGTTATCACAAGTCTTCTGTCACCTAGTGCACCTGCACAAAGAAGATATGTATTAGTTAGATAAGAACTAAGTAAACCCTGTAGCGACAAGTAAAACCAGTTACCTCTCTAGGTGTTTCTACAAGGGATACAAGTCCGCCACTCCACCCCTTGACAATACAAGTTAAGTCAGGATTATCCGTAAAACAGTAACCAAACCATATAAACAATAAGTAAGCAAATCACTGTACACACATACATGCAAATACATGATAAGAGGAAATCAATGAACAACATAACCATCTTAATAAGATTCAAGTAACATAACAACAACATAGAATTAATTAATAACCACATCAGCCAAAACATCTAGAAGAAGATAAGAACTGCTTACGACAATTCAGTTCAGTGAATAAAGTATGACACATTCTGCATAAGCTAAGGTAATGTCCAGTTCAGATAGTAATTAACTAGCCTAATAAAAAAAATTATTTTCAAATTTTGAGGACATTACAAGTGGTATCAGAGCCCAGATTCAACACTAAGATACCAAATGGGCGTACCAGACATTCGTTGCAAGAAAATAAAGTATGTTTTTAAATTTTGTTAACTAACATAAATTTTTCCTGTTATTAAAAATTTGCAATTGTAGAATTTAAAAGAACAACTCAGATCATGAACACTGAAGCGAACAACAGCCGCCAAGGAAAGTTGAATACCCCCACCCAGGAAGTAGAACTGGTGGTGGAACTAAATTCTAATATAATGAAAACCATACAAAGTATCCAAGAAAACTTATAGTGTTTCAGAGATGAAAATATGCATGAAATAAATGAACAACAAGCAATTAATGAAGCATTGCTGCGGAACATGACGAAAAGAACCCTGCATGGAAAAACCACTCATTCCATAAACCGGTTCTAGAAATTATTTTATTATAAATGGGCCAACAGCTTGAGAGAAGAAGAAAAAGAAGAACATACCCCTGAACCTCCAGAAGGACATTATCACAATCCTTCTAGTGATGATTCTCTTTCTCCATGCAAATAGAAACAGAGAAATGATGACAACTTCCAGGGGGAGTTCAGAAAAATACAAAACCCAACCTATGAAGGAGAGATGAACATAGGGGAGAAAGATGAATAATGGATTCTAGGTATGAGAAAATATTTCCAAGTTTATAACTACTCTAGTGAAATGAAATCCCATCTAGCCATCTATAATTTAAAGTGAAAAGCAGCTAGATGGTGGAGAGACTTGAAGCATACCAAGAAAGATGAGGTAAGAGAAATATGATGGAGTAATTTCCACAAGATTTTTGAGGAAAAATACATGTACTTCCAAAATATCGAACACCTTGAGCAGCCACTTCACACAAATCTTGTTCATGATTGTGTACTTGAAATGCTCTATTTCCCTACAGATGACCAAGTTGCAAACATCTTCACCAAGTCTCTTATAGAAGCGAAGTTTTCTAAACTTTGATCTATGTTAGGAGTTCAAGAATGTGCCCTTAATGGGGGATAGGCTCTAATGCCTCCTTCCTTCTCCTAATAGTGTCACTTTTGTAAATCCTTCAATCCTATCCCAAGTTGTTCTTAAGGGGGGATGTTAGAATATTTAGACACTTAGGAGTTCGTTAAGATCAACTTGTGTAATATATCCGTTAGGTAAAGTGTGTTTCTTTAGTATGCATTTGTAAATATTATAATATGACGGTCACGATATGCTCTAGACATAAAGTGATCCGATGGTTCAACCTCTCTTAGATCATACCTACCATTGTTCCATGGCTTAACACCCGATTGGTCCATGATCTCTATTTAAATATCATGGAGGGTCCTTGGCTAGTTGATCGATTATGAGAAGCTCATGTAACTTTCTTTCTTTTGCATAATAAATTGCTCCAAGCAGCTATTTGGCTGGGGCCGTGGACTTTTTCCCTCTCGAGGGTTTTAAGCACGTGACAAACATCGGTGTGTTGATCTGTGATCTATTTGTGTGAAGTGGTTGCTCAATGTGTTTGATATTTCGGGAGTACCTTATACCTGAACAGTCGGAAAGGTTCTTCGATAGAAAGGTGAAAGAGTTTCACGAGTGACGTATGGGTTCCATGACTATGGATGTTTTTATTAACAAAATTTTAGATCTATTACATTATGTGCCATACATCAAGGACGAGAAGGTAAAAATACAACAGTTTTTAAGATGTCTTCCTCCCAACTTTCGGGAAAGGATTGAATTTGACATGCCTAAAAAATTTGACACCACCTTACACAAATATAGGCTTTGCTATGAGCATAAACAACTGAGGAAAGACAAGAAGGTAAAAATACATCAAGGATGAGAAGGTAAAAATACAACAGTTTTTAAGATGTCTTCCTCCCAACTTTCGGGAAAGGATTGAATTTGACATGCCTAAAAAATTCGACACCACCTTACACAAATATAGGCTTTGCTATGAGCATAAACAAAGACAGGTCTAAACACTTTGCTAACAACCGCAAACTGGGTTTCAACCCACCACCTTACAAAAAATAGAACAATAGTTTTCTACCCAACAAGAACTTCAACAAAACAGGTACAAAGCCATATGTACCAACTCCAAATGCTCACTAGCTAGTAGCAAATGGGGAGCCAATGTTGCCCCGATGCAAATCAAATGCTGGAAATACCAAGGGCATCATTATGCCAGAGACAATAAGAAAAATACCAATGGATTATTGCACAACTTACAAGAAGAACCAACGGTAGAGGACATAGCTGGAACATTGCGAATTTATGCATCCTTGGATGGCCAACATGCAGACCATTAGGCTACCATGGTTGAGATAGAAGGTAATATCTTAAACACTTATATTTCAATACTGATTGACCCCGGTGCTTATCGGAGCTATGTATTGCCTAAAATTGTTGATGTATTTAAACTAGGAAAAGTTAAACATGATAAACCTTGGCTAGTGCAATTAGCCACAGGTACGAAACAAAAAAGTTTTAGAAATAGTTAAAGACTATGAGGTAAACCTTAATGGGTTTCCTACTAGATTAAACCTGAGCATCCTACCCTTAGGATCGTATGATATACTTATCGGCATGAATTGGCTGGAACAACACCATGTCATGCTCGATTTCTTACACAATTCAATCATGTGTACAGATAGCCAAGAGAATCAAGTAAAGATTCAAGGCATACCTAAGAAAGTTTTCATAAGGCAGATATTTGCTTTACAAGCAAAGAAGTGTGCTAGGAAATGCTACAAACTCTTTGCAGTAAACATCCAGGACATAGAAGATGAAAGAGAACAACACATTGAGAACTTTCCAGTTCATGTAGACTTCAAGGATGTATTTCTTGAGGAAATCCCAGGACTATCACCGAAACAAGACTTGGAATTTTCCATAGAACTAACATTAGGATAAGTTTCGGCTTCAAAATACCCTTACCACATGAGCGCACCAGAGTCGATGGAACTCAAACTACAGTTGCAGGAGTTGATTGAGAAATGATATATCTGACCAAGTGTGTCCCCTTGGGGAGCACTGATACTTTTTGTAAAGAAGAAGGATGGTATGATGTGGATGTGCATCGATTATCATCAGCTTAAAAAAATGTCTATCAAGAATTGATACCCACTCCCTAGGATAGATGACTTGTTCGATCAAGTAAGAGGAGCCAAGATATTTTCGAAGATCGGCCTGTGATCTGAATACCATCAGGTATGGATTTTCGGTGAGGATATTCACAAAACCTCCTTTCATACAAGATACAACCACTACGAGTTTGTAGTGATGCCATTTGGGTTGACCAATGCACCCACAAACATTTTGTGTATGATGAACGATATATTCAGTAAATACCTGGATAAATTTGTTTTGGTCTTTATAGACAACATCCTAGTTTACTCTAAGAGTAAAAAGGAACACGATGAACACCTCCGCATAGTGCTACAGGTGTTTCGGGAACACCATCTCTATAATAAGTTTAGTAAATGTAATTTTTACAAACCATAGATACAGGACTTGGGTCATGTCATCTCTGAGACGGGGATAGATGTGGACCCAAAAAAGATTAATGCCATAGAATATTGGCCTACCCCTACTAGTATCACCGAAATTAGATCCTTTTTGGATTAGCTGGTTATTACCGGAAGTTCATTGAGAAATTCTCAAGGATATCTTGTCCCATGACCACTTTTCCAAAGAAGGAAAACAAGTTCTTATGGACGACCAAGTGCGAGGAAATTTTTCAAAAGCTTAAACAACTTTTGACGACCACACCGATACTACGAATTGCAGATCCTAATGGGGATTTCATTGTATGCATGGAGGCAAACAAGGAAGGACTCAAAGGAGTGCTCTTATAGAACAATTACGCTATCTGTTATGAATCACAGAAGTTAAAAGAGCACAAGAAGAACTACCCCACCCATGATCTTGAGTAAGAATCCATCATCCACGCCTTTAGGATGTGGAGGCACTACCTCATGGTAAATAAATTCCTTCTGAAAACATACAATATGAGTGTGAAATATTTATTTGAACAATTGAATCTAAATGTTAGGCAAGCCAGATGGTTGGCTTTCCTCAGCGAGTACCATTTCAAGCTAAAGCATATAAAGGGAAAATAGAACAAAATTGTTGATGCTTTGAGCCAACGGAATCATATGATTTATGAGGTGACTTTGAGTCAAACTGATTTGGATTTTCATGAGAGGATTAGAACAACCAATAGAGTTGACCCTTTCTATGTTGAAATCCTCAAGAAGGTCTAAGAGGATAGGTTGTTTCAACAACAAAAAGAGTACAAGGTAGATGAAATGGGACTATTATGGTCAAAGGAGAGATTATATGTTCCAGAAGGAGGGGACATTCAGTCCAGCATCCTCACAAAATTTAATTGGACACCCTACTCGGGGCATCGGGGATATCAAAATATGATATACGTAGTTAAGAGACACTTTTTCTGGCCTAAGTTAAAGGCCGACATAGCGTTGTTTATTGCAAAATGTCAAGAATGTCAGCTAGTCAAAGTTGAGCACCAACATCCTTCGGGGTTGCTGTAGGCATTACCCATTCCAGAATGTAAGTGGGAGGTCATTAGTATCTATTTTATCACAAGTCTACTTAAGAGTAAGAAGAAAAATGACTCTATCTTTGTAGTAGTTGACAAATTGTCAAAAGCAACACACTTCATTATCGTGAAGTCGACTTACAAGGTAGTACACATTGTTGATATCTTCTTGAAGGAGATATTTAGATTGCACGAGATACCCGAGGTAATCATCTCGGATGGAGATATTAAGTTTACTAAGAATTTTTTGAGATCCTTATTCTCCGAATTAGAGACGCAGTCGAACTTTAGTACTTCCTACAACCCGCAGGTAGACCGAACGGGTAAACCAGATTGTAGAGGACATTCTTAGGATGTATGTCATGAACAACCCCACAAAGTGGGAAGATTACCTGCATCTTACAGAGTTTGCATATAACAATGGATACCAAGATTCCACTAATATGAGTCCCTTTGAGGTACTCTATGGATGGAAGCATAGAACACCGGTTACTTGGGATAGCCCGGTGGACTGGATCATGTTAGGGCTTAACTTATTAAAGGAATTCAAACAATTGGTTACCAAGGTCCAGCTGAACCTTAAAGAAGCACAAGACCGCTAGAAAAGTTACGTGGATAAGAAAAGAAAAGATAAAGAGTATCAAATAGATGACCATGTGTTGGAATATGTTATATTCCTTGGAAGGTAATAATGTCTTTGTATTATGTCGAAAGTTGTCTACAATCTTATGTAAAAGAGTAATACAGTTAAACCATAGTTATATGGTGGTGTATTTACTTATGTAGAGTATTTGCCCATGGTATTGTATTAAAAGATATTATTTTGGAGAATTATATTATCCCACATGCAATATGTGAGAGTAATTCCTCCTCGTCTCTTAGTATATAATAGGGTCAAGTGAGTCTCTACATAATTATGTATTCTTGATGTAGTAGTGGTACTATTGTGACACTGTTGTACATCATCTATATTCTTTGGGGCATTTGTGCTTTGCTCTCTTGTAAGATTGGAGAAGACCATTCTAGAGATAATATAAGACTACCTTCCCATGGGTGTAACCCATTAGGGTGAACCACGTATATCAGTGTTCTCTTGTCCTTTTCTTTTTTTGTTCTTATCTTTTATGATATGTTGTTGGTTGCTTAGATAGGTTAACTAGTTTAACTTGACTCTACTATTCTAACATGGTATCAGAGCGGGTTGCTATGTTCTAGTACATTCTATAGCTTTCAATCAATAACAATTATCATTAGGGCATTGTTATTTTGTTGTAGATTTTCTTTCTATCTAGTATCCATTAGGCTTCTCTTCAAATCTGGGCATATTTCTGTATTTTGTTTTACCCTAACCCTAACTTATTGTGTAAGATTTTTGCAGAATTTTTTCAAGGGTTTCTTGATGTTTTTTCTGTAGATCTATTTCGGAGCTCTCCTCAAGGAGATCTTTCTTTTGATTATAAAAATGATAGTTATAATAAAGGGCCATAACTTGGTCAGTTTTTACCGAAATTTTTAATATAACCTATTTTTTGAATTGGAAACGTCATTTTGAATCCACCCCTGCGAGTAGAACATAAAACTAGGTATTTTTGGCTTCCTTTCGGTAATAAAAATGACAGTTATACAAAAGGGCCATAACTTGGTCATTTTTTACCAATTTTTTTATTATAACTTGTTTTCAGAATTGGAACAACCATTATGGATCCACCACCATGACCATAACAGAAAACTGGGCATTATGACCATAACAGAAAACTGGGCATTTCTGGGTTTCATTTTGGTAATAAAAATGACAATCATAAAAAAGGCTGTAACTTGGTCATTTCTTATCGGATTTTTTATTATAAGTTGTTTTTGGAATTGAAACAACTATTCTGGAACCACTTATATGACCAGAACAGAAGACTGAGCTTTTTTGGGCACGCTTTTTCAAAGGGTTGTAAGTAAAAGTTTCTCTTTCCTTTATTGTTTTTTTAACTATGTTTTTTGCAGATTTGGATTAGTACAATAAAGAATTTGAGTTTTGTGTTATTTTTTTTTGCATTTAGGTTTTGCTTCTAATAATGTTTATTAAGATATAATTTCTTGTTCTTGCTATATATTTGTGACACATTTCTATATGGAAATATTGGCATCTTTTAAGAACATGGATCTCTAATATTTTGTCATGATGATAGCTATAAACCATTTAATGCTTAATATTTTTTAAATATACTTAATAATTAATTTGTTCTTTTCTTTGTTTTGTTTATAAAAACAATTTTATAAGAACAATCTCATATGTGTTATCTAGTGATCATTATTTACTTTATTTATATATTATTGTTGACCTTTGTGTAAAAGAAATTTCATTTTTTTATAACTAATATTTTTATGATCATTATATGCTCTTGCTAATTAAATTTTTAATTAAAACGATTTTTTTAATCTATGTAATATCATATTTTTTGGCTTGTCATAAGTTATTTAATTGATATATAGTTTTTTTTCATGTATTGCAGAGATTGTATCTAGTTCCCGTGTTATTTGTCTCTAACATTCCAATATGGAAGCATTGACATTTCCAGGGCATTTCATCTCTTGCATATTTACATAGTGTTAACAACAAATGAACCCATGATTAAGACCATTAGTGACTTGTCATTTCATAATTTTGTATAAGTGATATCATGAGTTGATCATAATTCCCTATAAGTTGATCATATTAAACATTTTGATTTATCTATATCTCATGTCATGTTTATTTCGATCATCTTTTACTCAATATTTATATGGATTTGAGCAATCTTTAAATCTTGAACTATTTATCATGAGCACCATGTTCTTGTTGCAATGAGATTTCTATTCTTATGATTGCAGAGGTTATCTTGTTCCTACTTGTCTCTAACATTCCTATATGAAAGAATTGACATTTTAAAAGAATTCATCTCTTGCATATTAACCTCATACTAATAAGAAATGCACCTATGCTTCAGATTAGTTGCTTGATGACTAAATTTTCATATATTTAAATGAAATCTTTGGCTCTCTATTTATATGTTGCGGCTGACACTTAATGTGTAAAAGTAAATTCATTTTTCTTAATGAGCAAGTTAATCTTTTATTTGATCATATATGTTTACATTCCTTTATATGATGTTTGCTAACCTTTGGTATATAAGCAATTTCATTTCCATATGAGCAATTTTGTTTTATGATCTTTATATGCTTTAATCTTGAAAGTTCTTGTGCAAATAAGTTCTCTGTTTAGGCTTTCACCTTATTCCAGAAGTAATGAAGCACCATCTTCTACTGTTAAAGTCATGATGTTCATCTGTATGATATCATTTTCGATGTGTAGACCATTGGGGTCTTGTTTCTTCGATGTTTGAGGTCTTCTATAGATATTTATATTTCACCTTGATTGGAAGAATGTCTGCTATCCGCATGTGTATTGGTCATCTGAGTTTTTTTGTACATTATTGTGGTGTTCTTAGCCAAATGTTCTATTGTATCGGCTGTAAGAAGGTATCTGCACACTAGTGTGGATGTTATATCAAAGCTCTTCAGCTATCATGTATGGTTGTGATGATACTTATGGTGATCTGGGAGTCTTGTAATTGGATTACATCACATGTTCTCAACATTTTATTGTTGGTTCTTTCATCATACAACCTGGTTCATGTGCACTTTCATGATTTAGTGAGAAGTGGTTGTCCATCATCAAATTCCATCTGCTGAAGTGTTCTTCTTTCTTAGCTTTGGTTCTTATGGAAGTTGTCATCAAGGGGGAGCAGTAATGACTCCTTCCTTCCGTAGTGTTAGTGTGGGCCCTTCTCCCAACCATTATTAAGAGGGAGTGTTGGAGTATATTATATTCCTTGAAAGGTAATAATGTCTTTGTATTATGTCGAAAGTTGTCTACAATCTTATGTAAAAGAGTAATACATTTAACCCATAGTTATATGGTGGTGTATTTACTTGTGTAGAGTATTTGTCTATGGTATTATATTAAGAGATGTTATTTTGGAGAATTATATTATCCCACATGCAATATGTGATAGTAATTCCTCCTCATCTCTTAGTATATAATAGGGTCAAGTGACTCTCTACATAATTATGTATTCTTGAAGTAGTAGTGGTACTATTGTGACACTGTTGTACATCATCTATATTCTTTGGCGTATTTGTGCTTTGATCTCTTGTAATATTGGATACGACATTATGGAGATAATAAAAGACTACCTTCCCGTGGATGTAACCCATTAGGGTGAAACACGTATATCGGTGTTTTCTTGTTCTTATCTTTTATGATATGTTGTTGGTTGCTTAGATAGGTTAACTAGTTTAGCTTGATTCTACTATTCTAAAACCATGTTTACTTGAAAGTAAAAGCAAAAAGAAGCTCGTTGAGCTTGGGAAGGTGTGGTAAGTTAGCACCTAGATTTTGTGGACCATTTGAGATATTGGCCAAGAAAGGGCCAGTTGCATATGAACTAGCATTACCTGCTTACATAAGATTCTATAATGTTTTACATGCATATTTATTAAATAAATATGTTTATGATACTAAACATGTGATTGAATGGTCCTTATTATAGGCGAAAGCTGAAGGGGAGTTTGCCCCCGATCCTTTTCATATACTGGACAAGAGAAATTGCAATGGAGGCACTGCGAGGCCTATGAAGCTACTTGGGAGAATGAACCACCATGAGAAAGGCTTACCCCTCCTTGTTGCATGATTTCATTTCGAGTCCCTAGAACACCAAGGATGATGTTATTCTAAGCGGGGAGGGATGTAATATCCTGAATTTTGACCTAACACTTATGGGTATAAGCCCCATTGATTATGATGTTACTTTGATGTTTTATTTTATATATTGGGTCTAATACCCCACTGCATATGAACATGATGATTTGTTTGATATATTGGACATAAGCCAATTACATACATACATACATACATACATACATACATATATGATTTCATGCGTTGGGTGGGGACCCTGAAGCACATGATTGATGAGATGTTTTATGTTGAACGAGGAGCTCTGGAGCACATGGGTAATTGATGTTTTGTGTTGAGCGAGAAGCTATAAAGCACATGAGTATTTATATTTGTGTTGAGCAAGGAGCTCTGGAATTGCACTAAGTTTGTAACTCCCTATTTTTAGCATTGAGTATGGGCTGTGTATAAGTGCTAGGAGTTACTGAAAATAATTAATATTTCGAGTGAAAGCGACTCGAATAAAACATCTACCATGTTATACGAGGGAATCCAACATGAAAGGAGATTTAGAGTTTCTTAACCTAGTTGACCTAACCCCTACCTGAAGGCCTTAATAAAGAAAGTGTCATATTTCTAGGGATCATGCTATATGATACATAATGACAAAATGTTAACAAATGATATATATATATATACTATATGATTTATACATGATATGTATAAAGAGTAAGCATAGTAATAATACTAATAGCTATAAGAAATAAAGAAAGGCTCCATATATTATTATTATTACTAATGATAATTAAATATTAAAATACCTACAAGAGTCCAAATAGGAACTAGTCGAAAGTTCCTAACTTAAATTATTAAAAGTACATAAATTAAATAAAAGGGTTAAATCAAGAAATCAAATAATTCTTGATTTCACTGCCCCTTTGACTGAAAAGTATGCCTATAAACACCCAATCCAAAGAGAGGTTTGGGGATCTTTTTGTTATTCCATAATTCTACCTGATTATTCTCAAGAGATTTTTTGGAGAACATTTTTCCTAAAAGGAAAAAGAAGAATTGATTCAAAACCTGTTATTCCAGATAGGGAAGCCTTACCTTAGGAGCTCTAAGCTACTTGCATGTTGGAATCAGCTCGGGGTGATCCAGATTGAAACCAGGAACGGTTCTGGGTCATGGTTGGGTGGAACGTGGTAGTTCCCAAGTGATTCAGTTATCTATACAGAGGTCATATTTGTCTGTGAATTTGTTAATACTGGGTATTTGAGTGTGCAAGTTTTCATCCATTGAAACAACTTCATCTTGCAGGTATTTGGTTCTTCATTTTTCCCTTTGTAAACTACATGGTTTTTATTGTTAAAAAAATACACTGAATTTTGAATGAATATCTAATAACCATATGCTATAATTAGGTTATATTTTTTGCATTACTTATTTCTTCAATTGTAGGTTAAACTCATTGTTTATTAACAGATATATTTCTTTTACCAAAGATTAGGATATTTGTTTATATATTTACCATGCTATTTTAAATATATTTTATACAGGTTAAACTAAGCACCATTAGTGCTATCTATGGGAGGGTCTCGTTCTTTTTCTAGTTCATTTATGCAATTTATTTCATGTCTTTAAATTCAATTCCGAAACCTATAACTAATTAAAAACATAGCCTAAATATTATCTCTGCTCGTAGATTTCATATTCCCATGAGACTTATATTTAATATAAATCAACCAACTATTATCTATAGTATTAATCTTAATCTCTAAGTAAAATATTATAAAACATAACTATAAACAAAAAAATGTCCACTTTATAAGCAAAATAAAAAACTACGAATGCCAAGCTAAGCTATCGAGACCCATAAGGTATGTAGGCATAATTTAATGAAATCAGAACCATATTAATATTTCTACCAACCTCGTAAAGAATCAACTATAGTTTAAATACAAAATACTAAATAGAATATGATGCATGCGGATTAGAGCTTTATTATTTTTATAACATGGACTCTTTTGTTAGACCCACGATATAAAAGAAAGAGGGTTCTATTAAATAATACATTTAGCTAAAGAACCAAACTATAATATGGTGATATATATTGTACTGTGGCCATGAAGGGATGTGTTCCTTTACTTGTTTTAAAATAAAGGAGTGATGAAAATCTTAGTAAGTTCTATAGTTTTTTTTATAGTTTTCATTTGGAATAATTTAAATGAAAAGGTTTTATATTATACTAGATGGGATTGCGGGCAAATAGAAATTTGAAATTAATCTTGGTGAAAGAGAGACTTTGAGGTGAAGGGAAATAAAATTGCAGTAGATGTGCGGCAGAATTGTAACCCTTTCTCTTTGATAAAATAATATAAAGACTAACAAGACTAACAAATTTGGGTGGGCGTAGCCCCATAGATGGGGTGAACCGTGTATATTGGTGTCCCACTTTCTCCTTGTGTTTTATGTTTATATATACTCATTTTCAAGATTGTATTTAAAGAATGGATGACACACAATAAATGACTTATGATATATTTTCTATATTGGTGATGTTTAGTAAGTCCATGAAATAATCTCTCACAATAATATACATTAGATTTATTATGTGTGGGACCTTAATTGGGAAGTCTCGTAACCTCTGCTTAAAATTATGTTTTATTTTAAAGGAATGGATTAAACACCCTATAAAGAGAACAATAATATGGTATGGGATTAATGCAGAGTTTCATTATAACTTCTTGTGTGTAGATGGGGAAGCAAGATAAAAGGTTCAAGAAATTATTTAAGTATAGAATTATAATTCATTAGAGTTGGTTTCTTTAATATGACTAATAATCTTTGGCACTAACATTTATGGTAGTTTTAAAGTTGTTTAAGGAAAAATTTTACACCCCATTTTTTAGGATATGGTAAAGAGAAAGTTGGCTTTGTTACAAATGGTATCAGAGCATGTTTACAACACTTAGACCTAATGGACTCACTTGCATACAGGTATGTGCAAACCTTGTAAGGAATTTATTATTTACAAGAAATTAAGTTTACTTATCGGTAGGCATGTTATAGCAATGCTATTGTTTTAATCATCAAAGTAAATGATCTGGTTTATTTAGAATCATGTGCTTGAATGAAGCTAGTTGTTTAAACTTAATTGCAAAATACATGCATGCAGAGTGAAGTTTTGTCGGACATTTGACAAGGTGATATGTTGATTTCATTAGATATTTAATATGAGAAAGAGATTATGCATTAACATCGAGTATGTTTCTTTCATACACATAGATACATTATAGTGGAATCTTTATACACATGGATTGTATTTTAGTATTAAAGTTTGTTACAGTTAAGATATATCCATACTTACAAGGATAAGAAGAGTTCTATGAAAAGGCTTAATGCTAAAAGATAAATGAGTGAGGATTATAATATTTATAAGATAAGTTCTTAGGATAAGGTTGTAAATTTATGGAATATACAGGTGACAGTTTTAATTGTGTGAAGAGTCACTCCTAAATATTTAAAAGGGTAAGTGCAATTAATTCACATGACCTTATGCCAATGTTTAATTTTAAGAGGATTAAGTTAATATTAAAAACTAAATAGTTGGTAAAGTTATCCAAGTAACTATAGCATGTAATCGGTAAAGAAAAATATGTAATCGGATTAATAATTTATCAATGACTTAATATATGTAGACATCAGATCTAATGTACTTAGTTTGTTTGGTTAAAGGTTGTTAGAAAAGAATACAAAAGTACCTTAACAATGTTCTATCAAGTCATGTGCATAATGGTATGTTCCATTTCAAGCTTAAGTATAATTCATTGCAATTAAATTAGAGAGGTTGAATGTATGGTATTAATAATATGAATTAAGGATGTTAAGAGGAAACATGGTGAATTAAAGTAGAAGTAACACCACAAGCTTATAGAAAATAAGGAATGCATTTTGCTTAAAATGCACATCAATGAAAGGTATATGCAAATGTAGTTATGATTAATTTGTTATGAAAGTAATGCACTAAGATTATGAAAAATTTGTTGTATCAAGAGATTATGGACATCCTATACAATAACTTGCTATTATATTTTGTTGTTTTATTTATGAGATTATGATGCAAATAATTTTAGCAAGAAATTGTGAGTAAAGTGTGCATGTACTTATGGCCACAAGAAGTACTCTTGAATAAGAATCAATAAGGTAGTCAAAAGCAAAAGATAATTTTCACAATGGAAAATGTAACATCTAGATTCCATATGTTTTTTTTATTATTATGAAAGGTTAGGAAGATGTTATCATTTGATAAAACAAAACACATTTCGGAAAAAAACATAGTTTAGATAACTTGACATGCTGGGAATATACTTGTAAGAGGTTCTGAAACTTCTACTGAAATACTTGAGTATAGTAACCGTAAAACTATTAGGAATGTTCATAATTATTAAAAGTTGGGTTTTATGTGGAGTTGGTAGGATATGGAACAAAATTATGTTCAATCATGATTATGATATTTCATGCATTAAATGCTTTTAAATTTATGTCATATGACTAATTAGATAAAAAGTTATGAACTTTTGAGCTAATCGCGGGGGACACCTTGGGTTGTAAGGCTCTTAAACTTATAAGAAACTTTTCTACACTAAAATAAACCAATTAATGAAAATGAAGTAGAAAATTGGTTTAGTGTTGAACTTTGAAACTAAGACTTCATTTTCAGAATAAACAAACTGAAATAATTAAAATGGTTGAACACAAAATATTCTGAATTAAGTAGAGCTGCTACAGAGCACCCTGGAAAGGTGTTAGGCTCTGAAATTTTTGATAAATTAGTTCAAATTTTCCAGTGAACACCCTTGTGAGGTGTTAGACTATGTTGAGTGATCTATGATATTAAGTCCTTGGCCTAGGCAAAGAGCTACCAGTGAGCACCCATTGGAGGTGTTAGGCTCTTAAGCAGAACTGCCAGAGAGCATCGAGGTGAGGTGTTAGGTTATGTAGTGATATCTTTTGTGTTGTTAAGATTTTATAATAAAAGATGTGTGCACTTCCAGATTCTAAGTAGGAGATACGCCTTATAGCTGTAAAAAGATAATGAGGGGTATCGTCCTTATATTGGAAGCATATAATATATACAGGTTGAGGAGGCTTGCACGTGAACTAGCAGTTCTGTGAGGACATGGCCCTCATGTATATATGGATGCCAAAAGTTTTGAAAGAGGATTTCAACCCAAGAAGTGTTTGATACATCAATGCCAAATATAAGGTATGTGTGTGATTTTTGGTATTTTGCGCATGATGACATGATGAATGATGAAACATTAGTTGCAAAGTTAAGTATGAAGTAAATCTTCTTGTAACAAACACGATAAAAAGATTGTTATTATGTGAATTGGTAATGATTTAATTATTATATGTCTCGGAATAAGTGAAGAAAATTATGATTATATACATGTTATGTTAGTTTGATATGAGCATTTATGGTTACAAAGAAAAGTGGAGTGATTAAAGGTACTTGAAAATAAGTACCACATATCAAACATGTGGATATAAATATTGAAAATGACAAAGTTAAGTGCCACGGTCTACTAATGCGTGGATGATTCTACTTGATATCATAAATTTCATATTATTTTTATGATTGATAGATGTGTTGTTGTAGGGATACCATGATATCATCATGAGTTAAATCTTGTAAAGCAAAGCTAAATTCTAAAGGGTTCTTATAAAAAGACAACACAATGAAAATGCGTGAATAATTTTTCCATGGATTAATGGATTTATATATATTTTATGTATCACAGACATATTTTGCAAGTGCATATTTGGATGTAAAGCTCATCTTTAAAGGGTTGTAATGAAAAGAAGGAAAAACATGTTCCAAAAGAAGTTGTTGTTCATGTATCTCTATATTTTAAAAGAATCATATTGATGGATATATTTTGTGATAAATCATGGAAATAGCTTGTATTGTTTGTGTAAACCACACGCTGTGAAAGGAAAAGAGTATTAGAGACATTTCAAAGAAATTTTGATCAAGCAAAGAAAAGTGGAGCTTGAGATTTACAAGGAAAAACATATGTTGCAGATGAATATTTGAAGATACGAACACTGAGGATGTAACAACCCCTCTATACAAGGTAAATGTAAATACAAAACTTTCTGGTGAGAAGCGCAAGTCCAGTAAAAACGTTATAAGTAATATTTAATTTTTCTTTTAAGTTGTAATGTTATGTTGTAGATTTAGAAAACATAAAGCCTTGACTTAACTGAATGATAGGAGAAATTATTCTTTAGGGGGGAAGGTTGAGTGGCTAGAAAGCCATGAACATCTAAGATTGATGACCGATGTCATCTTAAGTTCCACGTTCACTTGAAGAAAACTAAAACATTTACTTGATGGTATAAATTCTTAAGAGTGATGCTAAGATTGAAATGAGTCATATTTAAAGTAAATAAGTAATTACGAGATAGTAATAACGAGTTTCTTTAATTTTATCCTCAACTGAAAAAATATTCATATATATTCAATTGAGAAATTGTTTTATTTATATCCAATCGAGGAAGGTTCAATAGGTTCACATGAAGATATGAATGAAACATGGTAAAAGGTGAACCTTTATTTTATGGTAAGTAAATGCCTTAAAGCAATATAAAAAGTTAGTTCTCTTCTTAAACAAGACGAAATGTCTTTTTATGGAAAGGGATGATCATGAACAAAGATGAAGGGGAAACAAATGTGATGCCTTTAATGTGTAAAGATTTGTGGGTAGTTATGACTATAAAATGAACATTACTCAAGGAAGAGGGAGCATTTTGGTGAAGGAACAAACTCCACTAATTACCTTTCACTAGTAAGGAGGAAGTACAATAAATACCATGTCTAACTGTACTTATTTTTAGTTCATGCTGTGTGAGGAGAGCGATGTAAGCTTTATACCTTTCCACATTTTGTTCCCATTTTGGTCAAATTGGAGAAGTAAATAATAGATTGCTCCAAAGATACCGTTGCTAGAGGAACCACAACCCAGGTTTGAATTTATGTTATTAACTATATTAATTTTTTCATGCGATCTGTCTCATTGAAAATTGAGCTTTGGTGATATTGTATCCCTGGTATGTGTGTCTTCTCTACATGATTTGGTTGAGATTTTATTAACTTATTATGAACAGACTGAACAAAAATAGGCACAACCCTCATTTTAGTTTAATTGCTGCAATTTGAGAGATAGGACACATCACTCTCTCTTTGATTGATATACTATAACAGTTTTTAATATAATTTTGTAATTATTGTATATACATAAATGTGATTTCAGTTCCAAATATATGAGGTTTTAAATCAAATCTCTTTTGATTAATATACTATAATAGTTTTTAATATAATTTTGTAATTATTGTATATACATAGATGCGATTTCAGTTCCAAATATATGAGGATTTAAATCAAATCTCTTGTGTAATATCCCAAATTTTGGACCTAACACTTATAGGCATGTGCTTATTGATTATAATGATTATCTTGATGTTTTATTTTTTATAGGGTCAAAGACCCCACTGCATATGAACATGATGAGTTGTTTTATATATTGGGTGTAATCCAATTATTGATGATAAATGTATATGCTTGTTTTTGTTGGGTGTGGACCATGAAGCACATGATTGACGAGATGTTTTGTGTTGAGCGAGGAGCTCTGGAACACTTGAGTGATTGATAAATTGTGTTGAGTGAGAAGCTCTAGAACACATGAAAAATTAATTGGATGTGTTGGGCATAAGCCTTGTATCCTTCCATGTTGATGTTGAGCATAAGCTCTGGAGCATCAGATCCTTGGCCATTGTATCCCTAGGTGTATCATACAAGTATATCCTAGCATTTAGTGTTGAGAGAAAGCTATGGAATTGCACTGTGTTTGTAACTCCCTACTATAGGCATTGAGTATGGGCCCTGGTAAGTGCTAGGGGTTACTGAAAAGAATTTAATCATTTCCAAGTGAAAACAACTAAAGAGAAATATTGATCTCATCATACTTATTTTTTAAGTGATTAAATGAAATTTCAAATTTATGTATTCTCATCAAGTACTGAAGAACTACCATGTTATATGAGGGAATCCAACATACAAGGATATTTAGAGTTTCCTAGCCTAGTAGACCTAAGCCATCTATCTACTTGACCTTAATGAGGAAGTGTCATTAAGTCTAGGGATCATGGTACATGATGCCCAAAGACGAATGTTAAAAAGTGTTATAATACTATGTATTTTATACATAGTATGTATAAAGAATTAATTATGATTAAATATATACTTAAATAAAAGAAAGAAGAGAAGCTCCATAAATTATTATTTATTATTAAAGGATTAATAAATAGTATAGTGCCTATGAAAGTTTAACTAGGAACTAATTAAAAGTTTCTAAGTAAAGTATTGAAAATTACCCCAGTAATTAAAAAGGGTTAAATCAAGAAATCAAGGATTTCTTGATTTAACTGTCCCTTTGACTGAAAAGTTTATCTATAAAGACTCAATCCAAGCAAAGATTTGGGGGTACTGATTTTTATCTTTGGAGAATTATTATTCTTCCTGTTTTGCTCTCAAGGGTTTCTTGGAGAACTTTTTCTTGCAAGCAAAAGAGGATTGATTTAGAACTAAATACCAGTTAGGAAACCCTACCTTAGGAGCTCTAAACTACTTGCATGTTGGAGTCCATCTCAGGGAGATCCGGATTAAAACCAGGAATGTTTTCAGGTCATGGTTGGGTGGAACGTGGTAGTTCCCAAGTGATTTGGTCATCAAATAGAGGTCAGATCTACATTGAATTGTTAATGCTGGTTATTTGAGTGTGTAGGTTTAGGCATTAACAGAGCTTCAAATTCAAATATGAAACCCTTGATTGCCTATTCTATTTTCCTGGAATAACAGCTTTTTATACTAGGTAGATGATTTCAATTCATATACTAACCTTGTTGGTTTGAGTCTTTAGTTAATAATCTGCTAGGCTTTGATTTCTTAAAATGCTAACCCTAGGCTGTAAATTTTAATATATTTTGTATATTACCAGGGTTTGTATCCTTAAGATTGTTTTTGTATTATTCCAAGTATTTAGTTTATGCTCACTGTAACTAGGTTTTGTTATAAGGAGTATAATTATTTATTCCTTGGGTTTTAGTACTCTGCTGACATATTACATTTGTCAGCAGAGGATTGTTTCAAGTTTTAATCAAAACTAGTTCAACAGTAAATAAACCAGAATGCTAAATATGACTATTTAGTAACAGAACTAGAATATAAACGAAATCCACTAAGAATAGATTATATCTAAAACAAAGCTAATCAAATCATTAAGGACCTTTCAAGGTCTATCTCCATATTACAAATTAATATTAAAATAATCCACACAAATAAAACAACATTATAAATAATCAGAAAAGGCATCGTGACCATCCATGTGGTCCTTTATCAAAACTCTGTTTACATACATAATAATCCATAGTCGTATTTAAATTTTCCTAAGCACATAACATTAACCAACTAGTAATTAAAACTCTTTAATTTCCAACAGAGGTCATGACATCGATTCCCATGGATGTCCTAGACCCAAGGCCAAAGCACAAATTAATAAACATAGGATAAATTTACAAATAGTAATCGAATAACGCAACCATGCTGTTGTTCTTTAAAATAATTAAGAACCATAACTATTACATAAGGCACATAAACCAATTCTCCTTTAATCCGTCATCTTTAGACATAGAACGCCCAGGATTAATTTCTTGTAGGTCATTTTCTTTTATAACTCTAATGCCACGCTATACTTCCGAGTATACAGGAAACAATTACTAATAACTACAATACTTATTTTAAAAACATCAAAGCGCTATTTTCAGCCATTACATTGACTACAATGAGGGTTATAGCCCAACGCTAAGTTACGGTCTCAGCCACAATTATTTTTAATATATAGTCCACACCTGGGAACGTACAACATGATAGCAATCGTATGCTTTCCCATGGTTTTTACATACCTCCACTTACATAATAAACCAAACAAAATAATAAGAAATATAACCATTCAAGCTGGGACAGCGAGCCTGTCGTGAGCCAAGGCCATACATGGCATGTTTAACCTATTTGCTTCCCTTAAAACATAACTAGGTAATAATTATAAATGCACACAGAGCACCCATAAAGGCATGTGCCTCATCCAAACACAAGTATTTAAGCCACTTTCGTAGCATAAGTTTTCACACACAGTCACATTATTAACCATTACAAAAAAAATATAGAGGGAAATCGTATGCACAATATACTAATAATCTCTGCCATCTTATAAAAAAAACAATATGCAGTATTTATTTACACAGAGGTCACACGGTCACCATTAACGGCCCAACACGAAGTTTACATAAGCAAGCCAATGGGCTATGGCACCATTGCAAGCAATGGTGCATCCCATGGAACAAACACCCAAGTCTTCAACACGATTTAATTAACCAAATCATAAGTTATATAAACAGAGACAGAAATGGATAATAAGTCCCAAGTCTCTTTGTATTCACTACCAACATTGCCATTTTTTACAAACCCCAATTTATTAACGCATACAAAGAGTCGAGATACCTTAAGATTCAATTTATGGCGTAAATCCCTCACATCTAAAAAAAACCCAGTATGTTATTTACAAGCCCAACAGTGAAATAAAAAACCCACAACATAAAACCCCAACCAAGCAACTAATCCAAACGAAGTCTACCCAAAAGGGCCAAGAGGTAGCAAGAATAAACTTTCTCACATGCTTACCGTGGACATGTTGCAAACACTTGGAGCCGGAAATGAAGTATGGAGCCACCCCACTTTCGCTACCCTGTCACCTGCAACCATCCACAAAAATGATGAGAAGTAAGACCACGCTGAAATGCAACAGTGCAAACCATAATAATGTTGATAAACCAACCGAGAGCTTACCTACATGACAATGGAGGTCGCCTCCATTTCTCTTGTGTAGAGCAAGACCAAACCCCAATCCAAGATTTGAAAATGCCAAATCCATCGTGTTCCCAAGCCCTAAGCTTGGGGATGTCACGTTTTTCCAAGAGCATTGAATGCACCAGTTGGATTCCATTAACGAATTATCAAACCCACCCCCATAGTCAAGCTTCATTGCAAGGTGTCATTTAATACCACCCTCCATGCCAACGCTTAAACCCCTCTAATCTATGGTTCAACCATATGATAAATCATGCCACCCCAAAACCCTTGCAATGTATCATATAATATAAGGTCTGTGTAATGGATGACCCATACATTGTTTGTCACCCCAAAAAATCTACGTAGAACTTAGATTATAATACCAAGTCTCATTCATACATGGGATCCAAAGTCCTAGTATGTGGTAGGTAGCGCATAGACTTTAGGCTTGAAGTCTTAGTACAATTCTTTTGTCCCTAAGCTCAAATGCTTAGTAACCATGGCATATGCAATATGCCATGGTAGTATTACCTTAACTAAACTTCAAGTTTAATTACTAGCCAAGGTTATAACCTGCAAAATAAAGATAGGAAAATATGTTAATAATATTAAAATGAAATGGACATGAATTATAAATGTATATATTTCCAGGTATCACATAGTTAATTATCTATATTACTTACTTAACAGAATAGGACTTACCTTGATATAAATCTGAAGCAACAAGGAAGCATAACAATAAACAACAAGCACAATGTAAGCACGAAATGATCAAAGTCTCTACTAAGCCTTTTTACACGAGGTAAACCTACAAGTAAATAAATAAGATGCCTTAGTTTGATTGAACTAAGTAAGCCTGAGTGTCAAGTAATAACTTTACCTCTCAGACCGTCATGGGAGAATGAGTACCGCCACTCCTCCCACTTTGTTTCCACAAACAAAGTTAAGTTAGGACTCCATAATTAACAAGTGCAACAATGCAGAAAGGACAAAGCATATAAATCCAGTGACGACACATAAGCGAAAAAAGTGTAAACATAATACTAAGCAGTAAATAATAGTACAACATCATAAGTAAAATACATTAAAAATAATGACTGAAAGTAAAAGACAGAACGTAAGAACAGCTTATGAATAAATAGAGGTACATGAAGTGTACGATAGAGTTCCATAAGTGAATAATGTTCCATCTAGGTAGTTTCTACTAGCCTATAATTTTTTATTTTTTTTTCGATTTTTGGGGGCATTACATCTTTCCTTATATACTAACCTAATAATCCGAGGCTTAATACAAGATTAAAGTTTAGAGTCTTAAGAGCATAAGAGAATATGACGTATGAGGGTTACAGATTTAATGTTTTTATTACATGGACACTTTTGTTAGAGCCACGATATAAAAGAAATGTTCTATTGAATAATACATTTAGCTAAAGAACCAAACCACAATATGGTGAAATATTGTATTGTGGTTATGAAGGGATGTGTTCCTTTAGAGATATGATCGAATCTTAGTAAGTTTTGTAGTTTTTTTTAATAGTTTCTTTTTTGAATTTAAGAGAAAAGGTTTTACAGGATGTGGAATTGTAACCCTTTCTTTTCGATAAAATAATATAAAGACAAACAAATTTTGATGGATGTAGCCTTATAGATGGGGTGAACCATGTATATTGGTGTCTCTCTTTTGCCTTGTGCTTTATGTTTGTATCTACTAATTTTCAAGATTGTATTTAAAGAATGGATGATGCACAATAAATTACTTATGATATATTTTCTATATTGGTGATGTTTAGTAAGTCCATTTAATAATCTCTCACAATAAGTATACATTAGAGTTGTTATGTGTGGGACCTTAACTGGGAAGTTTAATGTAGTCTAGAAACCTCTGCTAAAAATTATGTTTTGTTTTAAAGGACAGATTAATAACCTATAAAGTGAAAAATAATATGGTATGAGATTAATGTAGAGTTTCATTATAACTTCTCGTGTATAGATGGTGAAACAAGGAAAATGGTTTAAGAAATTATTTAAGACTAGAATTATAATCCATTAGAGTTGTTTTATTTAATATGACTAATAATCTATGGCACTAACATTTATGGTAGTTTATGTGAGGATTATAATCCTCCCTTGTCCAATTTGGTCAATTATGTCTAAATCATGAGTCCTTTCAGTCTAGTTTTAGTCACTGGCACCATTGGGTCCACTTGGCCTAATCGGGGAACATGTACCAGTTACTAAATTGTGCGGAGCACTAATTGAGGCCAACTGCCACTAATTTCACTTTCATGCATCAGTTTATGAGCCTCCTAGATCAATCCCTACAAATTAGGAGCCACTAGGAGTGTCGATACCAACCTCAATTAGTTGAATTCAGTTGGTGACTAGTCAAGCTCAGTTAGGAGTCAGTTACATTCAATTAGCACTAGGTTTGCATGGATGCATACAAGTGAGGCGCATTTACTCACCTACCTCAGTCAGTTAGACTATTTAACACTGAATTAGAAACTTAAGAGTTTGGATTTTGAACTCTGATGAACTTCGATAATGATTTAGACAAGGTCAGTTAACCATTCAGTCAAGTAGAGTCAAACCAATTCGAATTTCCTCACGTGGATTCGAATTGCATGAGGCTATTTAGCCATTGTACTTCATTGTAATTAATTATCTAATTACTTTTGATTAATGAAAGCATTCATAGTTGCAAACCATTTTAGCACTGTTTCATTCTTCAATTTTTGAGTAAAATTCTGTGATATATCTTGTGAGTTGTGTGTTGGTCCACAGATCTATGTGCTCAATTTAATATGGTATCAGAGCCTCAGCAAGACAAGGTACTTCTCCTACTATAGATTCATACTTAGATCAAAAAAAAAATTGAGCAAAATTGCTCCTTCCTTTACTGCACTAGAAGCGGAGAATTTACCACTTAATATCCCAAGTAAAGGAATTGTTGATCAAGATTGCTTGTTCAACTAAGCTGGGTGTGAAGGAAATTAAAAAAGTGTAGGTTGTCAACCTTACTTTTTCTATTTGATTGTGTGATTTACAGGTTTATCAGTCTCCTTCACTGCAATCGCTACAGTAGCTCAGTCTCCTTCACTGCATTCTAAATGGCCCATCCATTAGAGCTTCTCACTCCTTTCAACTACCACCAGTGGAAGGAGGACATGGAGATGCAGCTATGCTCCAAAAGACTCTTGAGACTTACAATGGAGATAGAGGCAGATCTAGTTCATTATGTTGACAAAGAAAAGTACTGGGATAGACTTGATGAATAATATGGATGCTTGTGCCTCTCAATGTCTCAAGATATTTTCTTCCACATCAATGGATTGAAGACTCCCAAGGTGGTTTGGGACAAGCTTGCTTCCTTATTTGATAAGTAGGATGACCTGAGGATCTATCAGTTAGAGAATGAGTTTATTTCTCTTCATCCATCCAATTTTGAAACACTAAATGACTTCTTCACCAAATACAAGAATCTAGTGTTCTAGTTGAAGGTGTACAAGGTTGAGAAGGAGGATGATCAACTCATCCTTTCCATTCTCTCACAACTTGGTGCATACTACTCAGTCCTTGTATCATCCTTTCATTCAGTAAATCTCACTACTCCAACTTGAAGGATGCCTACTCTTAACTCGTTCATTGAATCATTCGATATTCCAAAGATCAAGCACTGGTTGTTGGAGGACCTAAGGTAGTGAATGATAAAGGGAAGCAAAAGGATGAGTCTCGTGTGGAGAAAGAGCAGTCAAATGAGCCTTTAGGTTCGAAGAGAAGAAAGAAGAATGACAAAGGAAAGACCCTATGTTCTTACTGTGGAAGGGGCTTTCATGGAGAAATCTCTTGTATCAGAAGAACAATTGATGATATGGCTCTTCATCTAAAGAAACATAACATTACTGTACCTGCTAGCGCAAGGAAGGATGACCATAGAGAAGAAACTGAAGAACATGAAGAGATATGCCATGCACTGAAGGCTAGTTGTTCGACAGCATATGCCTTCATCATTGATTCTGGAGCTTCCAATCATATGGTTGCATCTAGAGAATCATTCTCTTCCTTGCAGTATTTTGATGGTCCTAGTATTCACATGGGTAATAACAATCAAATTTGATCCAAAGGGAAGGGTTCTATCAATCTTGAACATGGAAAGTTCAAAGACGTGCTTTATGTGCCCTCCTTAGCTGCAAATCTGTTATCTGTATACCAGATGACTCATACTGGCTCTCCAAAGAGAGTGATATTTGGTCCTGACTCAGTGGAGATCATAGATATCTCTACTGGGAACATCATAGCGAAGGGTGCTGCAAATCATGCCTCCAAGGCATATGAGTTCTCACACTTCATGCCATTTTTAGAATCGGTGCACTCTCAACAACCACTTGAAAGGGAAGGTAAAAACATTCCATCTACTTCTTTTGTAGTTTCCACTAGCATTGTAAAACCAGCTATATCAGTTTATGAGATTGAGATTCAGGGAAATTCAGATCCAGATCCAGTCCCTACTCCCAAGCGGGATTCTAGGAAGATGACTGGAAATCCATCTGACACTCAGAAGACAAAGAACGTTTCTCTATGTCATGCAATCTTACCTCCTTCAGAGAGATGCATCAAACTCCTTGTGATCAGTTAAACTGCCTTTAGAAGAATAGAGTGGATCATACACCTCTTCATCCAGAAAGAGGCAAAAGGTTACATTCATCATACACCTTCCTTCCATCATCATGTTGGGAGAAGATGGAGAAGTCTACATGCCAAGCCCTAGGATACCTGTGCACATGACATCAAGCATGTTGCTTCGCTACATCACAGAGATGAAGGTTATGGCAACATATTTTCAAGTTTTTAAAACTTAAATCCCGATTCTATCTACTTAGTTAGAGGGGGGCATTTTTTCCCATGCGGTTTTTTCTCCAGCTGCTTGTGTTGAGCAGTTACTTTATTTTTTGTAATGGGTGACAAATTGTCCAAGTTATCATTTAGGGGGGGTGTGTTAGGATTATAATCCTCCCTTGTCCAATTTCGTCAATTATGTCTAAATCAAGAGTCCTTTCAGTCTAGTTTTAGTCACTAGCACCATTGGGTCCACTTGGCCTAATTGGGGCACATGTACCAGTTACTAAAGTGTGGGGAGCACTAATTGAGGCCAAATACCATTGATTGCACTTGTATGCATTATTTTAGGAGCCTACCAACCTCCATTAGTTGAGTTCACTTGGAGGTTATGATTTAATACATAAATTCAAATTTTATAAAATCTTTAGAAACTACTAAATATACGTTTAAAGTATTAAATGTCAAATATTTAATATTATTTATTATTTCCAAATCACACTAACATTATGAAGGTCTTCTAATTATTTATTATCCAATCGTTTTTGAGTCGAAATTTAATTTTTACTTTCACTTTAGATGATACACTACTATTAAATAACATTTTCTGAAGGTCTTCTAATTATTTATTATTCAATTGTTTTTTGATAAAACTTTAACTTATACTTTCACTTTAGATTATACACTACTATTAAATTAAAAAAATTGAAAATGATTAAGTTAAACTCTTTTTAAAAGAGAGGTATAAGGAGCATATAATTAAGGGTGGTTGGAGATTCTAAAAAGAGTATTGACTCAATAAATGCCAACAATAAATATGCAGTCAGTGTAGAGTGTTTAGATGAAGCAGGTTTAGATGGAGAGTGTTTATTTTGCTTCTATTTATTGTACTTTTAATGAGGAGGTAGATGTTATGTCAAAAAAAATCAATTATCGAATTATGATTAGTAATGCTTCCCACGAATTATTGGAGTTAAATGTTTTTGGAGATTAATTAATTTAGATAACACATTTTTAAGCTTTTTATGTTTATATTTTAATAGATATTTTCTATTTTAATTATCATTCAGATAATATTTTTTTTTAAGTTCTTACCTTTTATGTTTATATTTTGGTAAAGATTTTATATTCTATGGAATCATGAAAATTGTTAGTTTAGAAGATTTATTCCAGCTTTATTAATTTGGAATCAATAATGATTGGCATTTACTATTCATTGAGATATTATGCGTAGAGTTTTTTTCAAAGATAGTGTAGAGTTACTTAGCTTAACTCAATATGGTTCAACGGAATCAACTACTTTTTGTGAAATTAAAATATGGGTGAAAATAATAATTATTGAGATAGTATGTGTATTTTTTTATAAGTTAGTGTAATTATTTAATTTTGTTAGCCAGTTTTTCTACACAGTCTGAATGTTGCCATATGCCAAACTTTGAATGTTTCACTTACAGGCAAAGCCACAGCAGGATGAATCAAAGGAAGTCACAATAGTAATGAAGCAAATGTTAATGTTACAGCCACAGATGAGAACAATGTCACAGCTCTAAATGTTGCACAGAATACCCGCATATTGAAAAGGATGATTACACAGTTCACTACAACAGAGGATTTTATTATACATTCAAATAAATGAAACACAAGGATCGGCGACAATGGACAAACAAACATATCGGCGAACGGAGGAGAAACGACTAAACGACGGAAGGATAGTGATTTTTCATCTGCAACGGCGGAAGGGTAGTGGCTTCTTCATCCGCAACGGCGGAATCCCACAACACAAGGATCGGCGACAACGCGGCAAACAAAAATATCGGGGAGTAGAAGAATAGTCTCATTTGCAGCCGCAACATCGTAGCGAAAAGCGGAACGGGAGCCGCAACGCTAGAGCTTCAAAACATCGGAAGTCGGAGCGGAATGGGAGCCGCAACAGCGGAGGTATACAGGCTTTCGGGAGCCGCAACGGTGGAAGATGGAAATACCACGGGCTCCGCGGTAGGTCTATCGGCGTCGAAAACTTTATGAGTCGGATGGTTAGCACATTATGCAGCCGCAACGGTGGAAGACGGAAGACTACGGGCTCCGCGGTAGGTCTATCGGCGTTGGAAACTTTATGAGTCGGATGGTTAGCACATTATGCAGCCGCAACGGCGGAAGACGGAAGACTATGGGCTCCGCAGTAGGTCTATCGGAATCAGAAATGTTATGAGTCGGATGGTTAGCCATTATGGAGTCGCAACTACGGAGATTGAAAGTTCCAACACAAAACCAAATATTCAGCTGACTAAGGCAAATGCATCGGCAAAGAATATCGAGATTGAAGCCGATTATCTTTCCGCAACGGTGGGAAGATAAGCAAATAAACCTCTGATTTAAACATTTAAAACCCCAGCGTGGCATGGCATGGCCTTGCAGAGAAGAGAATGACTATTCATGGAATGCAAAGAGTTAGGCAAGCTGAGTATTTGAAGGAATTAAGGGGTTTTCAGTTAAAGACTTTGAGAATCTATGGTATTCGTGGAATGTGAATCGTTTTGTACAGATCAGCATTCGAGACCTTTTAACTGTTTCTCATTTGCAATTAGATGGAAAATGAAGAGTCCGTAACTATTTCTGTAATGAACGGAGAGAATGGGAATCGACTAGAATGAATATATATATTGTAGCAAGCAAATGGTGGTGTGTGCTATTTAGTAAGGTAATTTCAAATATAAGATATTGAGCACATTGCAGAAAAGGATTGAAGAGCTAGATACGATGATAGTTGCAGAGTATGAAGAGTTCAGATGAGAAAGAATATAAGAATGATACAGTGACAGTCTCGGAGAGTTCTGTATGTGCTTAGTCTTGATGATAAACAGAGAAAAATGTATAGAGATAGAATTATAACATCTGTTGTGAATATCTGCAATACTGTCTAATTTAGAATCGTAATGTAAATGTTGATTTATAAAGCCTAGTCATAGACAGTACGGGGTTGTAAGGGTTTGATTCATTCTGTAATTCAAAAGAGTTCTCTGGGGTGTTGTAGCATCCTTCTGGTTGTTGCTAGAAAATAGAAACAAGTTGGTGCTTGTATAATTGGAAGTTGGAGCTTCCAGAGGTAGCAGCCTTGTCTGGGTTGAAGCTCAGGCAAAATAAAAGAATGTAAAGAGGAGTTGGAGCTTACCTTTCATTCTCAAGAAGAAGAGTATTTACTGTTTCCTCATGAAAACATTGTGTCTTGTGTTCGTTGATGTGATTCAATGTTGACTGTTATTTAATTTGCTGCTATATGTTGAATGGTTTAAACATATGTCCATAATAAATCTGAAACATCCTTTAAAAAGATGCACTTTGGTATATAACTGATTCACCCCCCCCCCTCTCAGTGACTTTAATCCGTCTAACAAATTTAACTTAATAATTATTATAGTTTAACTACTTTTATAAAGTATATTTGTGAGATTAAGATATGGTTGGAGTTTAAAATCCTTTTTTTTCACCAAATTTATATTTTTAATCAGAATTTCACTATTTTTTTTATTCAAAATTTGAATTTTGAAGTGTTCAAATCATGTTTTTGAATGCATAAATAGATTCAGCATCCTCAAATATCCAAGACATCAAGATTATGATAGTTTAACAACTATCATATGTTTTTTCAAGAATTAATTTAAATTTTACACAATATTCTATTAAAAACAAATTAGGAAAAAACCCATTTTTTTTGAAAACTTCTAACATTTAGACTAGTGGGGTTTTATTATTTGCATCATTTTGGGTTGATAAAAAAATATAAACTTCTTTGCACCATTTTATTAAATTGTATTTTCTCATTATTTTGGTTAGGTTCAATTTTTCTTGAGATATGGATATGTAGCTGGGACTCTAAATAAGCGATATATGAATTTGATGGAATAATATATCTATAGCAACAAATTCATCAAAGAAAAGTTCTCTTTTTTTCAAGCTGAAAAAAACTAACTTGATATTCAAAGAGAATCAAAGATACATTCATCCAACAACTGTAATTCATGACTAGAAACTGAAATACTCATAGTCCAATATTACCAATGGCTTCAAATACTTCCATACTCCACACTCAAGAGTTCCAATAAATTAACAAATTTTGACAAGAGACTTTTCCATTCTTATACTCCTAATACCTCTTTCAAAACTACTAAAACAAATCATACCCAACAAGTAACTAGAAGACTATGAAGACTTAACATATCTAAAAAAGATTAATTGATCCTTTATCAACTAAAATACCTTCCACAAAGTCCTCATTTTGTAAAACGTCTTCCAAGACATCAACACCTTTCTTAGAAAGAGTATCCGCTTCATAGTTGAATTCTGTATAAATGTGTGTAAAAGAACGTTGAATGAAAGATTATGCCAAATAATGAATTCTTCCCATCCAATGTGTAAGATGAAGAAGATTGATATTTTCTTTCTTTGAAATCCAAATTATGATCACATAGAATCACCTGTAACTTGAAGATATTGAACTCCTCTGTTCCTAGCATACCAGAGCAGTCCCCAAAGAGCAAGTAATTATGCCTTGGTGTTTGTATCTGAACCAACTCCCATTTTTAATCCAGATATAATGATCTTGTTTAATATTAAGAATCACATTGGCTCCATAAATAACTCTGATTTGAGCCCCATCAAAATAACCAACTAAAGAGGAGCTACCAAATTGAGGATGAAGAAGCTTTCTAAGATTCACCTTTTCCTTAATAATATTAGATTTCAGAAATTGGCCAATAGATTTAAAATACACCCGAGCGAACAAAGCTTGTTACCCTTAAAAATTATACTTATTTCTTTCTTTCCAAACCTCCCATATAAAAAACAAAGGTAGCTCTTTAAATATGGACCTTTTACCAAACCACTAAAACATACTAGCCTGAAAATTGAGATAATCCTGTTTCTCCCTGAATTTTAAAATAGTTTGGTTGAAGTTCTAGACTATTCAAAAAAAGGTAGGAGACAAAAAGATGTGACAATGCCTCAGAATATCTAAAGAAAATGACACAAACTCATGGACCATTGAAACCTCTTCTCAATGAATTATCCCAGGTAAAAACTTTGTTCTCCAAACATAACGAGATAAAACATTTGAGTTTTGTCAGAATTTTCCAATTCCAAACCTAAAGAGTCCACCCCTTTGGAGAAAAGTTACAATTTTTAGAAATAATGAAATCATATGCTCTTTTAGATGACATGCTTCCATTTGAATCCTCCCAATCCTATACAAGAATATATTGATTATTATAAAGTCTGTTACTAGAAAAATTAAGAGATAAGACATACCTATCCCATTAATATGGAAATAACCCATTAAAATTAATATCTTGAGATTTGAGCCAAGCCGAACCAACATCCTCCATGCGATTAGATTTATAAATCTTTGCTAAAACCTCATAATTCTGAGAATGAAGAACTACTATCAAATCATTGGATAACTAAAAATTATCTTTTAAGAAAACAATGGTATCTATTCCAATACACACTTGAATCCCACAACCAACATTCTAGCCTAGTCTCTTCTTCATAACCGACATTTTCTTGTATAAACCCTTCCAAATAACAGATGCATTAGACTGAACCATATGAGTATCACAAATCCACTGAATAGGAAGACTCATCTTTAAATATTTTCTTCTTAAAACCTCAATCCAAATAATATCGCTGAAAAGAGAACACCACAACGTTTTAGCACATAGTGCATCACAAAAGCAGAAAAAGTTTTGTCATCCCATCCTCCCTATTTCTTAGTGAGAGCAATAAAATTCCAAGAGGTTAAATGAAACTTGAAAACATTTCAATTACCAGCCCAAATAAAATGAAACATTCTTTTCTGAATAACCTCCATAGTTGTCCTTGGAACCATTATCAAAGACAATCAATAAACCAGAATTATTTGAAGAACAAAGTTAGCGAACACTAACCTTCCTGCTAAGGAAAGAAACTTGTAAGACCAATTATTAATTATTATCACAACTCTCTGTATGAGGCAGGTTACAACTGATTTTACCACACATGGTGGATCACACATTTATGGCCTTCCCTATCCCTTTGCAGACTCATTGGACCCCATGGACCATTTTTGTACCTTTGATGTTTTCAATATCATCCCTAAAAACATGCATTATTTTCCATACACGACTTTTAAACCCATTCTCGCGTATATATGCGGATATGACCCTTAAACCCACATACATCGAGAGGCCAAATATTTTTGGAGTTTTCCTTGATGTGGATCCGAGTCATTTGTCTCTTGGCCTTCTATATGCCTTGAGATCGCTTAGATTTGACCTTCCATTACCCCATTGAAGCACTATATAAGGAACCCTTTGGATACATTGAATGGGGGGAGGGGGGGGGGGGGAATTGAAGAGCAAGAAAACTATAGTCGATTGTTGCTGGAGCTTATACTTTGCCCCTTGAAGTACTTTGTGTTCTTCCCAAGCTTGCCTTTGCTTGTGAGCTTGCTATTGAGAGATGGAGGATTAAAGTGGTGGAGGCCTAGGTGGAGGACTAAGTTTCTCCGGTTCGTAGACATTCCGACAAAGGTTGTCACCATTGTAATCTCTGATTTATATTAATAGAAATATCTTTTCCTGTCCAATAATGTGTATTTAAATGAATATTGAATCCATGGATGTTTTTAAATGCTTATACATTATTGATTATATATGCTAGAGTATGTCTAACACCATTATATAGCATGCTTGTCTTGTTTGCTGAATGTTGAGAGAGAAAATTGCTAATACAAGCGAGAGGGAAAAGCTCAATGGGGATCTACATCAACCATCCGTAATCAGGTATGTTTCTAGATCCTTTAGTGTTAGATGTTTTGTTTCTCTTGCATATGGGAAATGATTGATTTCTGCGGTTACTCTGTCTGTTGTGGTACCCCAAGCCATAGGAAGTTTTCTGTAACAAAATTGACGACCATACTAACGAGTTCCTAGTGATTTCCTTTGGGGTTTTTATCGACATTCAATGTTCTTGAATTGCTCTGATTTCTCTATTTCTGAGTCGAAGTTGGGGCCATGTTTTCCTAGTAGTGTCTGATAGGAGTAAATTTTGTCTCAGCTTGTATGTTTACCTTCTTTTTTATCTCTTTTTCTTCCTATATGCGAGTTTTGTCTTCACAGTCGCGTGTACACGTGGTTTTTACTGGGGTATCCACGTATATACACGGGTTTTCTATACACAATCATGTATGGCTTGAGTTTTTCATTTTTGGGGAAGATTAAGTGTTGCTGGGTGAGTTTCGATAATTGCTGAGTCTTCTTGGATGCTTCTGGAGTCTGTATACACCCCTATTTCTGACCAGAGACGCTTTTTAGTTTGAATTTTTTGAAAATGTTCTTGTCATTTCATTTTCCATTTTTTGTTTTGGGATTAGTGCATTAGGTCTCTTTTACCCTAGTGCTTTGCTTGGGTGCTGTCTGCTAGTGCTTGCAGAGTCTGGGGTTTGTAAAGTCATACTTTTGCTTTATTATCTCATTTTAATCCAAAAAATACAAAAACATTTTCTTTTTGCATCATTATGCATTGTTGCTTTTTTGCATTTTTCATGGTACTTTCATTAGGTTTGCTTGGAGAAGTATTATTCAGATTTTCATATAGGACTGATTGTATCTTTAGTTGAAGGAAAATTTTGCACTTCACGTAGTAGCATACCCCATTTTTCATTAGACATAGTGCATTTGCATTGATTGTTAGGTGTGCATTTTACTTCTTGTTGCGTCATAACATCATTAGTTGCATGACCATTTGCCCTTTTGAGTAATAAGCCAATTAAAATCAATGCATAATAAAATGAATTATACTCTTTTATTTTATAGGGTGCACCAACAAGATTAGGTTTTAGGGTCTTGGAATAGTTCATTGTGAGTAAATTCTCCAAGACCACTAAACGAAACATTTATGTGTCTATCTAGGTGAGAGTGTGAAATTCCTTTATATAATTAGTGTTTCTTAGGATCCTCCTCTTACAAGGGAGTTAAGCACGAGGCAGTGTGAGTAGTTATTGATTGGGATGACCCCTAGTCATAACTAAGTAGCACCAGAGATATTTCCAGGATTGTCTTCGTTTTTGGGGGGTCTTTTGAGAGTTTCGGGCTTTGCTACCCTGCCCATATGGTCAATCCCTCCTGTGACTGTCCTCCCGAGCATTGATTATATTGAGGTGACCTTAGTTGCCTTACCTAGTTTATAAAGTGGGTACTTCGCAAAGGCTATTCTGCAGGTGTCTTGGCTAGGTAGGGGTCGGATAGCACAATCACTATATGCGTTGAAGCTGAGGGCCACTATAATTGGTTACGAACCTTTGCTTGTTGTGTATGGAAGTCTCAAGCCTCTCTTAGGTGAGACATACCTACTTCATTCGGGAGCTCACATATCCTACCCTTGTTTGCTTGTGATTTGGATTTACATTTTATAGGTGTATGCTCTGTGAATGCTAGTTTGCCTATGGTTTGCGTAATTAGATAGAGTCTTCTTAATTTTTTGAGTCATTGTGAATTCAGGCGTGACACTTTAGCGTTCTCATCATTTAGTAGGACTTCCACCTTCCATGTCTCCTTCTCCTTTGGGAGAGAGAAATAGATAGTCTAAGCAGACTACTTCTCACATTGATTCACACACGATGGGAGATCACGAGGATGAGATCCTGAGATGTATTCTCCACCTCACGAGATTGGGGATGTAGATTCTACTCTTGTATATGATCCTTCACCAGAAATACCTTCACATTCTGGTTATGATCCCTCATTCATAGGTCGTCAGTATTGGTTACCAAGTGACGAGACTCATCATGAACCCACAAGCACTAGTTATATTCATTATGACATTCCTGATATCCCTGCACACAATCCGACACAACATTTTGAGTAAAAAATTGAACCTAGCACTACACCTGGGGGCACTTCTATTCCTTTCCATGAGGAGAGATTTGGGAGCACTAGTCACATTGCACCTTCCATCCGGGTGGTGGAAACTACCTCACATGTCCATCCTAGACCTAGTGTTAGTAGTCATATGAGGATACCAGAACCGAGATGAGTGACCATAGGGAACACCTCTTACATCCATTCACATGTCCCTTCGTCCTCAAACCATACTCCTTTGAATGCATTTTTGACAACCCTTCCTCCCCCTCATTCACGTGGTCCTTCAAGCCGGAATATCGCTACTAGCCATGCTCATACTATGACTGCTCGCACGGTAGTATCTCAGAGTGAAGTACCTCCTATTGTCTTGGGAAGTGGCATAGACCGGCTCAACCTAGGCTCCCTTTCCTCGCAATGTTGAACTTACATGACTTATCGAGACTTATGAACGATCTGGTATCTCATGATCCGGCTTGGCCGACTATCCCTAACAAGATTCCCTCGGACATTCCCAAGTTCGAGGGAAAAATAAGAGAATATCCTAGTGAACATGTCACTACTTTTCACCTTTGGTGCTCTTCCAATTCCTTATATGATGAATCAATTCGTTTAAGGCTATTTCAATGCACCCTCACTGGGCCTGTAGCAAAATGGTATATAGAGTTACCAAGGGGGGCATTTGTTTTGTTCGATGACCTTGCCATGACTTTCCTCAATCACTTTTAGCTACCCATGTGTTACGACGTTGGTACAGAACTCTTGTCGACATTTTGATAAGATAAACCCACGCATATCTCGGATCATATTCAAGAGTGGCATAGACAGAAGAGGTTGATTAAAGCCTTTATACCACCAGAGTTTCTCCTTGAATGGTTCCTTAAGTCGTTGTTACCTTACATCGCGAAGGATGTTTCTACATCCAGAGTCCAAAATGAGGAACAAGCAATCTTTATGGCACATGAGTTGGATTTGATCTATGCTCAATCCAGACTCTTGTATGAGATCATACCTAACACTCTGCGTTCTAGTTTCGATACCAAGATCAAGCCTGGACCACATTCTGATGGCATTATGGGTTGTACAAGTGCCAAACCTGCAGATTTGGTTGTGAAACAAGTGAGCCAATTGTCTATTAATCAATCCGCTTTGGGACAAGCCACAACTTCATCTCAACCCACCCAAATGGTGAGTGTACTTTTTGTGCAATCATTGGACCAGAAGGGCAACTAGTAGCTCGGAAGGAATAAGAAAAAGGGTAAAAATAATCGAAAGAGTGGGAACAAGAATGAAAATGCTAATTTTAATGACAAGAACGCCCACAATGCTTGGAGGGACAAGAAGTCTAAACGTAAGGTAAAGTTTCCATGCAAATTGTGTAAGGAATACCACCTCACTCACTTGTGCCCTCATATGGAGGATGCCTCAAGATTCATAAGACAGGACCCAGCTGTGCTAACTAATCCTTTACCCCATAATCAAAATATGAACTCGAGGACCAATGATCATCATTGTGCATTAGGTGGAGATCAAAATCCACTGAAATCCAATACTGGTCATGGTTGCATAAACATGGTACATGCTACTAAGGTTGTGACTCGTGCAAAAGATTATGGTTCGTCACAACCGGAACTTGGAAAATAACTCGCTCCAACCAAGATCCCTTTGCGTATCGAAAACCCTATGGTTAAATCTAAAATTGCACCTCGCATTCCTAAGGGATTCCTAAAGCGTCCGGGACACAATCCTAATGCCCAAGTCACCTAGAACTATTCAGTTGTTGAGGGTTTGAGCCAAACTCCTTGTGCGATGTCCGCACTTGAAGTACTTCAGAGTTGTCCTCTGCAAAGGAAAGCCTTGCTTTCTATTCTTGGGGTTAATGATGATAACTCTTCTCTCATAATCAAATTTGAAACCATGGGACTATAGCCTTGCTTTCCTTACTACGTGTCTCTTTTGATTCATATAGAGTGTCTTAATATGATCATCAAATGCACTGTGATTGATGAAGGCGCTGCTGCTTCCGTGATGTCATTTTCATATTGGAAGGGTTTGGGTTCTCCCGAGTTGTCTCAATCTACCACTATGTTGACTGCCTTTGATGGTAGATCATTTCGATCGCACGGGATTCTTCCTTCTCTTAAGGTCCAATTGGGAGGGAAGACCATTGCGATCGAGGTCGAGGTGGTTGATTCACCCCTTGACTACAGTATTTTGTTGGGATGGAATTAGATGTATAGTATGCAAGTCATAGCCTCTTCTCTCTTTCGAGTAATATGCTTTCCATTTAATGGGAATATCGTTACAATTGATCAGACATCATTCTGTAATCTGAGTGTTAGTGCATCATCGATAACTTCTATCCTAATTATCGATGATTCTCAGCCGACAACTAGGAGTGTTGGTGTGGGTTTGTATCCATCCCTTATGGGGACCTTTAGCTGTCCTGCACCTGTTCTTATGAACGGATCTAATTTCAGTGGGGCTTTGTCTTCGTTTAATTCAGGGTCTTTTCGCACTACCTATATGGAGGATCCTTGGATTCTTCCTTCATCAATTCCTTTGAATGGACATGTTGAAATGGATGTGTCGTTTCTTGCAGCTCTCCTGATCATATTGCTGATGGGAACATGGCTAATTTATCACCTACTATTCCTAACAATATTTCTCGCGATCCTGGCAAGGTTGAGAACGTCTACATTGGGGCGGATTGTTCCCCTGATGAAATCAAGTAGTATACTGAGCTATTTAAAGAGTTTCATGAAATCTTTGCTTGGTCATACGAAGAAATGCCAGGTATCAACCCTCGTATTGTCGAACATGAAATTAAGACCTATTTGAATGTGTTGCTAGGGTTTTAGCCCTAGCTTGTGCAAATGAGCACCTACTAAGGAATATGGATTCCTTAGTAGCAGTTCAATGATATATGAATTAAAAAGCTATAACAGAATTAAAAACTAAATTTAAACATTCATGAAGCAATACAGTAAAAACTAAATAACATGAAGCAATACGGTGAAAAGTAAATAACAATTTTGATTGATGTTACCTCCAATGAGGAGGTTGATGGAGTCCATTGCGCTGGTCCGATGTCGGTGGCTTCGAGCTCCAAGCTGCTTCTTCTCTTTCTCCGATAGTGGAAATGGGCCGAAAAGAGTTCTCAATGGTGAAAGTAGCTTAATGGTAAGCTAGGGTTTCGAGAACAATTTCGGCAGAGGCAGGATGCTTATGATAGTGGATGTTGAATAAGGGGTCTCCATCACTTATTTATAGTTGGAAACCATGCGGTTTTAGGGTTAGGGTTTCAGCTGTTTAGGGTTTTTTCCTCATTTTCCTCATTATTTTATATTTTTTATTCCTTTTTGGATATTTTTTGGAGGAAAAGAGGGTTTTATGGCCTTTTGGAGGCATTTTAAGCCTTTTGGAGGCTTTTTGCATGGTTTTATGGGTTTTTTATGGAAATATGGTGGGAAAATGGACAAATGAGCCATGTAATGGGGTAGATGAGGTAGTTAACCATTTTTGGGTGTTAACAGAATGCGAAGCCTGTTTGGCAACATTTGCATGCGATGAATCCTAGAAAATCACCTGCTATTAAGGCCAAGATAGAGAAACTGTTAAAATCCATTTTTATCTATCCTGTTCCCTTGACTGAATGGGTTTCAAATCCTGTTCTGGTTGATAAGAAGTAGGGAGCGATCCGTTTATGCACTGATTTCCGTGATTTAAATCATGCTTGTCCTAAGGATAATTTTCCCACACCATTTATTGATTAGATTTTGGATGAGTGTGTGGGAAGCGAGGTATTCTCCTTCATGGACGGTTTTTCCAGATATAATCAGATCTAGATCAAACCCGAGGATCAACATAAAACTACATTTATTTGTCCTTGGGGTATGTTTGCATATCGGAAGATGCCTTTCGGTCTTAAAAACACTAGAGCCACATTTCAGTGGGCCATGACCCTAATTTTTCATGATCTCAAAATGATTATTGAAGTGTATTTGGATGATCTTGCTGCTCATTCTCATCTGAGAGTGCATCATCCATACCATTTGAGATTAGTATTCGAAAGATGCCGCCATTACCAGGTTAGGTTAAATCCTCATAAGTGCATCTTTTGCATGACTGTTGGTCTCTTGCTAGGATTCATTGTATCCAAGGAGGGTATAAGAGTTGATACCCTAAAGGTTGAGGCAATACTTCAATTGTCTCCCCCATGTAATATTAGACATCTTCAGTGTTTGCAAGGCATGGCAAATTTCTTGCGGAGATTCATGGTTAATTTTGCTAATTTGACTAAAGGCTTTATGCGTCTTTTAAAGAAGGACACTACTTTTTGCTGTGATGAGTGAGCCCATGATTCCTTTGATGCTCTTAAGCAAGCCTTAGCATCGCCCCCTGTGCTTATTCCACCTGACTATAACCGTGATTTTTTTATTTATGTGGCCGTGTCCATGGAGACTGTTGGTATGGTTTTGGTTCAGGAGGATGAGGAGATCCACGAGCATGTCATATATTATTTGAGCTGGAACCTTATTGATGCGAAATCCGTTATTCTCATGTGGAGAAACTTTCCTTGGCCACCGTTCATGCGGTTCAGAGATTGAGACATTACATTATCCTTCACCAGACCTTAGTGGTAGCTCATGCCAATCCATTTCAGTTCGTCCTCACTAGAAGGATGATCGAGGGAAAATATAATAAGTGGATTGTTATTTTGCAAGAATTGGATCTCGAATTCATTTCGGTGAAATCAAAGAAATCTTTGATCTTTGCGGAGCCCATTTCTGATTTTCCAAGTGTGGAGGAGGAGGAGGTTTATGAGGATACGTTTGTCGATGAGCATATTTTCCTTATCTCAACTTTGGACCCATGGTATGGGGATATCATTATATATTTGCAAATTTTGAAGGTGCCTACTCACCTTTCACGAGATGAGCGACAATGATTACATCATGTATCTAAGAACTACCTTATAGTTGATAACACTTTGTACTGCCCTGGGGTAGATTCCATTTTGCGTTGTTTCTTAACCCATGATGAGGCTAAGGTTGTGCTGAATGATTGCCATGGAGGGGCGTGTGGTGGTCATTTATCTGGGATTTCTATAGCCCAAAAAATATTGAGAACGAGATATTTTTGGTCGTCCATCTTCAAAGATTGTGTCAATGCGGTCAAGAAGTGTCACCCTTGCCAGGTGCTTGCACGCAATATGCACTCACATCCTTCCCCGTTACATCCAATTATCACCGCTGGTCCCTTCACCAAGTGGGGGCTTGACTTAATGGATTGCAACCTAGCTTCAGCTGGGGGGCATCATCACATTATAGTGGGTGTCAATTATTTCATGAAATGGGCAAAGGCTATGCCCACGATTAAATCCAACGGTGAGACAGCTGCGCATTTCATTTTCAACAAAATTATTACTCAGTTCAACATTCTGAAAGAACTTGTCACTGATCATGGTAGGCACTTTCAGAATAGAATGATGGAAGAGTTGGCTTCAAAGTTAGGGTATAAGCAGGAGCACTCCTCTTCTTATTGCCCTTAGGCGAATGGACAGGTTGAAGCAGTGAATAAATCACTTAAGTCCATTCTCCAACGAACCATTGCGTAAAGCAAGATGAATTGGCATATCATGTTATATCCTACTTTGTGGGCCTATAGAACCGCGGTTAATACTGCCACCGATTTCTCTCCATATCAGCTCATACATGGGGTGGAGTCTATCTTGCCGGTTGAATGCAAAATCCCTTTGTTGAAGCTAGCTATAGAGATTTTACCACACACTTCCACATTGGAGGAATGCTTGATCCACTTAGAGCATCTTGATGAGCAGCGTCGGGATGCCTCAGTGGATCTAGAAGTAAATAAGCATCACATTAAGATCGAATATGATAAATCTGTCCATCCGAGGAGGTTTAGTGAAGGTGATTTGGTCCTTTTATGGGATCAAGCTAAAGAACCCTTGGGGGTAGGGAAGTTTAATCCCATGTGGCATGGTCCTTACGTAGTCAAACGTGTGTTCGAGAAGGGCACCTATGAGCTAGTAGATTATGAAGGGATAGCCTTGGCAGAGCCTAGAAATGGGCTCTATCTTAAAAAATACTATGCATGATCTTCAACCAAAGCTGATTATTGTATATTATTGTACAGTTTTTTGCATAGTTAGGTTTTCTTATGGTGATCAGGTTTGTTGATTAGCTTTCATTTCTTATGGCAGATGTCAATGGAGTCTTCTACTTACATAGGATTTGCTGTTGGTGCTAGCCATCACACTCAAAACTCAGCTTCGGCTGCTTGGGTGATTTATACTCCTACGGGTTAGGTATTTTCTTTAGGAGGTGTATGTTTATGGCCTTCTTCAAACAATGTTGCTGAATATAGTTTTGTTATCTAGTTATTGCGGGATGCCATTTCACATGGTGTTCTCTCCCTTGAGGTACGTCTTGATTCGTAGTTAGTGGTTTCACAGCTTAATGGCTTGTATCGTATTAGGGATCTGACATTATTACAAATATTCTTACGTGTGAGGTTTCTAGAACGACAATTTGAGAACATAACATACATACATGTTTAAAGAATTTTTAATCAAGTTGCTGACTCATATGCTAACTATGTGTTAGATTGGCATTTGTTTCATATACTAGAAGTATATCACAAACATACATTTTTACACGCATGTAAATAAATAAAATAGATCATCATAAAAAAAATTCATTAAACATCCAAAATGTGACGTCATAATACATAAGTGTCCTAATACAAAATTGTGGCTTCCGAGCCACCAAAATATAATACACTGTAGTACAAAAATGAAACTCTCTCAGGTCTCTAAGCCTGAGGAGGAGGAGGTGGGTTCTGATCATGGTAGCACACCATGGCTCTGGCTAGCTGTCGAAATAATCGAACCCATTCCCATGGTACACCAACTACCTGGCGTTGCATGGCCTCAAGCAAGTCCTCGACTTGTGCCATGGGTACCATATGTGTCAAGTGTACAAAGTTTGTGTGGATGCTTTGGAGCATTCGCTCTGCATCCACACCCATGATATCATCTCCTCTTCCCCTCCCTCTGTGACAAGGGAAACCGTCAGGTCACTGTGGTCCAACATCTGCATACACATGGCAGGTTGTCACTATGTGTCATCACACCAAAACATGTCTTTTGAGTCAATATATCGAAAAAAACAAAAAAAACAAAAATTCAAAAAACTTAAAAAGACGGTTTGGGATTCATTACCTATGTCGCCATATGCCACTCCTGGTGGTAGAGGCATGTATGGATCTCCCCAAAAATTTATCCCTACATAGGGATAGTCATCTATGGCAATAATCTGCAGTCGCCACCATGGAAAGAAGTCCGCTGGGTAGGGGTTAGCCACCCTACCTACACCCAGTCTGCACATAAAATTTTCACAACATCATTGGGCCGGATCTCGAACTTTGTGTGGAGGAATGCCCACTCTAGGGCTTAGCCCCGGCACACACTCAAAGAAGAATGTGCTCAGTATGCTGTCGAAATAGAAGTTTCTCACCCTTCCCATATTGCAGTCACTGAGCTGCTGCTTCATGTTACTCAATAGCACAGTGCTCCAGTTGTACACTGTGGGTCTCATACACTCCACCGCATAGAACATCAGTGGCCACGAGGCTTGGTGGAGTGAAGCTAGACCGGCTATCCTGCTGAGTGCCAATAGTATGGCCTTCGGTCCCAGTACCTAGATTGAGTTTGTTGGGATTTGACTCCCAACCTTTTCCCTGTCCAGAAAGTAGTATACCGCAATAAACTCATCAATAGTAAGGCCACCTGCGGGCCTACGAGAGTGTAGGTTTACCACCTCTCCCTGTTGGGATAATTTAGTAATAAAATATATGTCCTTAATCTCTATAGTGAGAGACATCCTGTTAATGTGAAAAGACTCTGAGTCTAGAATCTGGATCCCAGTAATCCACTAGCATTTGCAGGAGTCTTGGTTTGGCCCTCAGGTTTCCAAGACACCAAAACTTATACAAACTGCATGCATGTAGATCTTGTTGGGCCATTAAGTCACCTTGAATAGCCTCTTCTACATTTTCATGTCCCCTCTCCCTCCATTCTAGAACCATCCTACACATAAAACATGATTTTTGGTCACTTTTTACCTTAAAAATCCTTGTGCGCAGCCGCATACGTGACTGTTTGCAAAATAGCCGCATATGTACGTGGTTTTGGGAGGTTTTTCCACATATGGCCAGCCATATACGTGGAAAAACCCTCGATATCCGCGTGGGACAAAACGCCTATTTTAGATTGGCATAGAAATTAAAATTTACCATGGAAATTGAAGAAATTTGCATGAAATGGGAAGAGGACATGAGAAGTTACCTGGAACAAACACTATCGAATTTTGCCGGATGAAAATCCTAGAATTTGCGTTGGAAGTTTTGAGCTCAAATGGGTAAAAATTTCAAATGATATGGTATTTTTGAATTTTTTACTATTTATATAAATTTTTTGAAAATTTTGAAATTTTTTACCCACTTTCTATAGTTTTGGACCGTTTTTGGCCATTTTAGACCGTTTTGGACTAATTTGATGATGTAGGAGTCCATTTTGAGCACCATTTTGACCGTGGTTTTGACCCATTCATGCCAATTTCAGGTATTATGTCTAAACTGGCATATAGGTTAGGTTTCACATTTGTTTGCACTTTGCATGACCTTATGACCGTTTCATTATAACCTTAGGTACGAACCCATTCTATCTCATCATGAAACCTTCTTATTGCTTTTAGAAGTGACATGATGTGAATGGTAGAGCTTGACCATACATGGGTGCCCTAGTTAGCTCCTATTTTTCATTTGGTGCCCATGCCGACATTTTTCCTTTAGGGTGTTGGAGTCCTTTATATAGTATCACCATGACTTTATGCAAGAGCCTCATACTCCTCTTGATCTTTTTGCTGGCCTTTTTCCTCAGGACTCCCTTATGTCAAGTTGTAATTGCATTATCATGAGTTTTGCTTGCCTTATTGAGCCTTATGCTAGCTTCCCTAACTTTTATTATCATCTATATAGCCTGGTCTTGTCTCATGTCTATCAAAGCAGAGCCATTTTACATATTGTTTGCAGCTTGATTCCTCATTTTTTACAGGGAGGGGACTTTCTCTCGAGTGTCGTTATCATACACATGTGTCCTTGCATTGAGCATAGGTATGTTCCATTGCTTGGAACTAGTTTGTTTTCCCCATGACACTTGTCTCCTCCTAGTCTGTAACTATAAAGCACTTTTATTCTTTTTCAAGATTTTCAAAATATTTGAAAAAGTCCAAAAAAAAAAAAAAACCAAAAGGTCAGACAGGAAAATATGTTATCTTTGGCAGCAGTCGAGTTGTGTTGCCTTCGAACAAAGAACTATATATCACATCCATTGGTTGGGTTAATAGTTTGAATTTAGGAGATGTACTCGTTTCTCTGAGTTTATCTCCACTGACTGGTTAAGCTACCAGTCCCTATGGAGCCTCTGTCGATGCCTCCTGCATCATGGAGATGTCCTAGTTTTGCATATTGATTCTATGCTGCCTACATTCAGTCACCATTATCCTTTATGCTCTTGTTCGAAGGAAGTTGAAACCTGAGCCGACCCTTCCTCAGTTCTTTTGACTTTGCATGTCAGCCATTCCTAGTACTGTTACTGGTTTGTGCACATTATGATCGAGTCCTTCCACATTATACAGCTTTACTGAGTACCTCATGTTGGATGATGAGGGATTCCTTAATGACCTCCTTCCAGTGGATTTCATCCCATCGACTTCAAATCATTTATTCTGGGATAGGAATCTAGAGTCATTTTTAGTGCCTTGAGACTTGCAGTCATCAGTGGCAGGTTCTCTCACCATCGATAGTTTTGGGAATACATCAATGTCCCCTAATCGATGGATCCTTTCAAGTGTTCGACCTCAACACATTTATTCACACTTGTTAGTTTGCACTCTATTACCTTGATTCCCATTTTCATTATCTATGGGTGATCTCATGTCTGTTAACAGTATACATCAATGACCGATAATCAGACGATGGACTACTATGTTCGAACTCGACACCTCTATTCACATAGTAGGACATGTACTCGTAGCGGATTGTGTAGAAGACCTTCTAGATTGGTGGCATTTCATATATGCTACCTCCTTGATCGTGCTAGTGTTCATGAGATTTTAGCTCTCGTGACTTGATTCCAGTGTATGTCAGATATATTTAGCCATTATTGAGATCTTGATCCATCATATATCTTCAGCTTTCATGGAGATCATGATCCTTTGTATATATTTATCATGGAGATTCTGATCTATCTATATTGTAAGTGGATATGACCACACATGTCATATGTTGTATCATGCCTCTTCATGGCCATTGTACTCTTATGTATCCAAGACTGTTGTATGTGCTTGTAGTCATGTGCAGAGTTTGATTATTGTATTATACTATTGGATGGATGGTTCTTCCACCTGGTTCTTCATCATTCCACTTCTGGGATGGACTTATAATGTATTTCGGCCATCGTATCACCCCTTTGACCTCACACATTAGGGGGCATCTGTTACAGCTGATTTTAACACACATGGTGGATCACACATTTATGGCCTTCCCTGTCCCTTTGCAGACTCATTGGACCCCATGGACCATCTTTGTACCTTTTTTGTTTCCAAGATCATCCCTAAAAACATGCATTATTTGTCATACACGACTTTTAAACCCATTCGCATGTATATACACGGATATGACCCTTAAACCCATGTACATCAGGATGTGTGCAAAAGGACAAATAGTTTTGGAGTTTTCTTTGATGTGGATCTGATTCACTTGTCTCTTGGCCTTCTATATGCTTTGAGATCTCTCGAATTTGACCTTCCATTACCCCATTGAAGCACTATATAAGGAACCCTTTGGATACATTGAAAGGGGAGGAACTGAAAAGAAAGAAAACTATAGTCCATTGTTGCCAGAGCTTATACTTGAGTCTGCATCCCTTCATCCATTGGAGCACTTTGTTTTCTTCCCAACCTTTCCTTTTCTTGTGAGCTTTCTATCGAGAGATGGAGGATTGAAGTGGTGGAGGCCCAAGTGGAGGACTCAGTTTCTCCGGTTCGCAGACGTGCCGACAGAGGTTGTCACCATTGTAATCTCTGATTTATATTAATATAAATATATTTTCATGTCCAATAATGTGTATTTAAATGAATATTGAATCCATGGATGTTTTTAAATCCTTATATGTTATTGATTATATATGCTAGAGTAGGTCTAACACCATTATATATCATGCTTGTCTTGTTTGCTGAATGTTGAGAGAGCAAATTGCTAATACAAGCGAGAGTGGAAAATCTCAACAGGGATCTACATCAACCATCCAGAATCAAGTTTGTTTCTAGATCTTTTAATGTTAGATGTTTTGTTTCTCTTGCATATGGGAAAGGATTGATTTCTGCGGTTACTCTGTCTGTTATGGTACCCCAAGCCATAGGAAGTTTTCTCCATAATAAGGCATATCCAGTCTTCCTTTTTATAATTTTTGGGTCTCAATAAAAAACACAAATACTTAAAACCATCCTTCATATGAGCCATATGATAAGGAAAAATAGCTAAGATATGATCCTATAAATCATGTTCTGATTCCACCTCATGGTTGAACCAAAAAGTGTGTTTTTTTGGACTGACTTCCATACCCATTGTAGAACATAAAATATTAATGATATCAGAATAAACCCTCCATTCATTAATTTAACCCCTTCCAAAAATTAACACATCGTCAATGAACAACAAATGGGAAATATGTAATGAGGGAGAAAAACTGATACCTTGAAGAAGCTTATCTTTTTTTCAAAGAGTTGAGAAGTAGACTTAAAACCTCAATAACCATAAAGAAAAAGCAATGGATACAATGGACATCTCTTCTACAATTGTATATCACCTTTAAAAAACATGAAGGATGACCATTGACCAATATAACAAAGTTTGTGCTGGAAACAAGCCCCATTATCCTCTTGGTAACATCAACAGAGAAACCAGATTAAATCAAAACAAAGCAGATAAAATTCCATTCCACTCTATCATAATCCTTACAAAGATCATTTTCAAAATGAAATCTTTCAATTTCTTCTATTTAATGGAATGAAGGAATTCTTGAGCCACCCTAATCGCATCATGAATCTGGTGATTCAAGAGAAATCCAAATTGTTCTTTTGAAACACCATTCTCTATGAAAAGATTAATTCTGTTTGAAATATTTTTTGTGATGAATTTATAGACCAAATTACATAAGGAACATGCCTATAATTCGAGAAAGAGATAGGTCTATCCTTCTTGGGGACATGAGTAATAAAAGTAGAATTCAAATTATCTGGAACAAATCCATTCTTTCTATACTCTTCCATAGTTAATAAAATCTCCTCTCCAAATAGATCCAAAAAGTGAAGGAAGAATCACAGTCCAACGATTAGGTCCAAGAATTTAATCCTTTCCAAACTAATTTAGAACTGCTTTTACTCCATCAATAATCATTATAGAATTAATTGATAGAACCTCTTGATGATTAAAAAACCTTGGGTATTTTTCTATCACCTTCAATTAATCATCCAGATTAGCATTCTCCCCTTTACTATATACATCTTTAGAATAACTCAATCACCCATTTCTTAAGCACCTTCTGATCCTTTAGCTCCCAAATAGGGTTATTAATGCACCTCTCATTGGAAAAATTATGGAAGATTTTTTTTTCCCCACTATGTAACCAAATTGGACGAGTCTTTAATAGACAAGATTCCTCTTCTTGTAACAAAAGTTTTTTGTTTTGTGTCTTCTAAGGATATCACTCTTTCTTTCCTAGAAACTGAAAAATAAATCCTTGATTTCATCCAATAAGGAATTCAACTCCAGCTCAATCTATACAATATCAACTTGACTCATGTATTTCTTCTCCTTCTCCCACCATATTACATCAAACTTCATATTTTAGAGCTTGAATAAAAGAGCTTGTGTAGATGAACCAAACTCTAATTATGAATCTTGCTTCCATTTTTAGCCATCCAAACTGCAAAAATCCTTATCATTAAACCATGGGTGATTGAATTTAAAGGGATAGCTCACCTTTGATGCAACCAAATCAAGTTCTAAAATAACAAGTTTATGATAATATAATCTAGAAGACACTGGATGACTCCTATATTTACCAAATTATCTACTTATATCTTCAACAATTAAAAATTGATCAAGTCTTTTGGCAACCCCACCTTTACCCATAAAACCATTAATCCAAGTAAGAACTAAAACATGAGGAGAAACATTAATGATACTTGAATCCTCGAAAGAATCCCTAAAAACATCAACCATGGGATCTTCTAAACAATGCGATCCCCAAAATTCCAACGACGACAAAATGAAGTTCAAGTCACCTGCAAGTATAAGATAAGGGTCATTAAGACAACCATTCTCAAACAATTTATCCTAGAAATCATGCCTATTACTATAAGGGCCATAAACATTTTGGATTTGGATAGTTCTTTCCAAACATTTAATCCTTCCTTCTAATAGAATTCCTGCATCATTCATATAAGGAGAAAATTGAGCCTTTAGAGGATTCCATGCTACTAAAATTCCCCGGACAAACCATTTGCATCTTTCCCACAACAATGCCAAGTAGGAAACAATTTAAGAAATATTTCACAAGCTTGAATAGAAAAAATAATTGTCTCTTGAAAAAAGACATTATCCACATTGATTGAAGAAATCAACCATTTAAAGGAAGTTCATTTGGGAACACTTCCAAACCATCTAATATTTAGAGTAGAAAGGATCATTGGGTAACTCCTTCCGAGGGAAACTCTTCTCTAAGGGCCCCTAAATAAGTTTCAAATGGTGAACTTGAAGAAAGTACTTTCACAATTGAAGTAATTTTCGAAAGTTTAGGATTGACAAAAAGAATAATGAATACTCGGAGTATCAATAGGGGAATCCTTAAAATTGTCTTTCCTTTTCCCTTTATTCTTCCCAATAGTTACATTTTTCATTCTAATTGACGATATATGAAGAATATCGTCATCTTGTGTATTTCCCAAAAAGGTAGGAATTGAAACCCTCCCATTCTCCACATTACTCAGGACATCATTGTTATTACCATAACCTTTCATAACAGGATCCCAAACCTCTGTTACTGCAACTGGAGAATCAAAAGAACTCTCAATATGAGTAGGGATTACCAAATTCAAATGGGATTCATAAGGGGGGTTTTCTCCCAAAAACAAGTAAATATCATTCACCTTTTGTAACTCAAAACCCTTTTCAAATATAAAATCCTCATTATTTTGTTCACCAATAGGAAAATTATCCAAATAGACATGAACAATCTTAAGAAAAGATGAAGAATGTTCATTATCCCCCATAACATCATCAAGAAAAAAAACAATAGTTTCCTCTTTAGGAATAAAGTTAAGTATACAAGGAAAAGAGATTTTTAACTTACTCAGATATTCAAGCATCAAGGAATGTTCCAATGGAATATCATGAGCCAACTTAATATCATAATATTTCGAATCATCCTTCTCTAAGAATGAATCCAAATTGTCTTCACAAAAAATTAATAATCATCCAATACAATTGTCTTTAAAGTGGCCAACTTCATGACATCTAAAACATTTAAAAGGAACACACAACTAGTCTAGTTTTTGGGTAAAATCCCCTTCATTCCATATCACCTCCACCTCATTTGAAAACCATTTAGTCATATCCATTTCCACTAAAACCCTAAGAGTATTTCTATCATTTGCTTGCAGAACATTTTCTTCCACTAAAATAAAACACCCAATCGAATTTTCTATGGACATAAAACCCTCAAAGGACCAACACTGCAAAGGAAAGCTAGGTAAAATTACCCATAAATGTATTTTGGAAAGTTTTTCCTTACACTGATTAAAATCGACATGCCATCTGGAAAAAACCAGAGATCTAGAGTTGATAATCCAAAACCTTTCTGAACTAAGATTCAATCTCTCCTTTGCTAGAAAATGGAAACTATACCAACAATTAACCAGAAGATTCACCCTTAGAACATAATGTATAATTGGTTTCCAAAATTTCTCCATCCAATCAATGATCTCAAATAAGGACAATCTAATGTATTCAAACCTCCATATAAGGGTTCCTATAGATAACTCTAAAACCATTTCAAATGTAACGTCTTTTCAAAAAACATATAGGGACTTATCTTTTCTGAACATATCCTATTTAAGCTTTCTTCAATTCTTTCTTTATCTCTAAAATAACCTCTTCTATAACTCGAAGTGACTTCTTGCTCCTCATAGTGACCAAAGTTCAAAGATTTTGAGAAGGATAGGGTTTTCTAAAATCCTTCTGAACCATCAATCTTCTAGTTAGTTGCATGTCTACCATCTCTCGTACCTTCAATACTGCAAACCTTGACCAAATCAGAAAGGTTTCAACGGAAACCATCAAACTAAAAAGGAAAATGCCTAATTTTCTTCTCTGCCGAGACAAATGCATGTTTACCAGTTCCCTCCAATGAGGATACACCAACACTTTATTATACATTATTCCCAATATCTAGTGGGGTCCCTACCCTTCCGCCACCAAATTTATCCATAAGGATAAAAACCCCCAACTAAAAATTGAAAACTAAACCTTAAGAATTCCCACTTTTTTGTCTTAGCTCGTACTAGCCCTCTCTTGTGAGAGATGAAATCTAAGGGCCCTACGAAGCCCAAACCAAGGTGAAAATTCCATCTTCCACCAAGAAAACAAATAAACCCTGTAAAATCCTAGCCCCATTGCCAAATCAAAGAAAAATGCTTATATTACTGATTTATAAATTTTTTAATTAATTATAATGTTATATTAAATTTAAAATACATAATGTATTCATGCATTATTTTGAAAAAAATATAATTATTAGTAGAAAAAACTAAATAATTCTTAAGCATACTATTATATTTTTTTTCTTGAAGATAATTGAGGATTTTCTTTTCTAGGAGTTTGGATTCAATAGCAAGGGTGCTAAATTTATCATCATTGGCGAAGGTTCAATTCCCATAAAGGATTTATTTATCACCTTGAGATAGCCATGGTAACAAAAAAATGTGGTGGTCAAATGTGTGAGACACGCATATCATTACCCATATGCACAAATAAATGGAGAAAAACCCACCATCTTATTCTCCTCAAGGCTCGCCAAATTATATAACTATTTGGTACCTTAAGGTATCCATGCAACTCCCAAAGGCAGTGGTTGAACGTGCGAGGCATGAATAACACTACCAATTTGCACATATGTGAACCAAATCTACACCCCACCCCCCATGTTCTCCTTATGGATTAGCAAAATTTTGTGATGATCCTATGGTAAATTGGTTAAGTATTCTATTTTTCACTGGATAGGTGTACGGTTTCAAATATCTACCCTCGATATATAACTCTCCACATATCAATACAAAAGTATTTATACATGACAAAAAATAATATTAATGTAAAAATGAAAAAGTGAATAAATCATTATTCTATGACAAAAACATAGAAAAAATGATGATGTTTACCTTCCCTTAATACTAATAAGGTCTATTAAACAAATAGAAGAAACAAAATAGAGGGTTTTGTGGAATTGAAGTCATGGACAAAGAAACCGTTGATTATTCCAAGGATTTTCTAGAGGAGAAGGAAATTTATACTAGGGTATTGCTTTCCATCATGATAACCTTAAGGGGAAGGGCTACATGAGGGTTTTATGTTGTCACAAGACTTGAGGTTTAAAACACCCCTTTTCACCAAGAATTGGATTAAATTTGATATCATTAAGTGGATTATTTTTGGATGGGAATGCTAGTCCACATTACGAAGCTGTCAAATTTGATGTACTCTTATAGGACAATAGGACTTATCAGAAGCATTTCATTAACTATTCAAGGGATCTAGAAAGAAGGTATCAACTTCCTCCTCAAACAAAATTATATGTAGACGTGGACGTGGGTTAGTATTGGAGAAACGCAAGGAGTTTACAAACTCCATTTGTATGATTTTTAAGGAAAATACTTGCCTCCAAGGTTCAAATGCATGAAACATATTGAAGTATAAGGTATTAGGGTAGATCAAGTGTAAGAACATAGCCTCAAATTGGGCATGGTGGGAATGAAAATGTGAGAATTGATCCAGAATAGGAACTAGGAGATAAGGGAATCCTCACAGTTCAAGTTTACTCACAATTATGCAAAAAAACAGTAGAAACAATGAAATTAACACATAGAAATATAGTCGATAACTGAGTTTATTATGACTATCCAACATATAAATATGTGTAGATCATATTTATATTACATTAGAGAGAAATCATTAGCCTTTGGAAGCCATTTGGATGCATACATGTGTCAAACTATGATTTGACCTCAAAACCTCCCTAGGTGGACCAATGAGCTACCAAACCATCCCAAACTGTCATGAATGCTAGTGTGAACATTATTGGAGCATAATGGAACATAAATTAGGGTATGATAGGCGTGGGTGATCACGTGGGTGCATGGCAGTTGTTCTAGGAAGCAATAAATTCCCAAGGAGAGCCAAAAACCACCAAATACATGCACTCGCACCTATGGTCAAACTGTTTCCATGATTTAAGGGATGGGGAGCACACTAAGGAGTGATCTATAATTAATGAGGGAACCTGGTAGTCTGAATGATGAAATTGGAGCACCTCAATTCAATAAATGAGTCCAAAACACCCAATAGACCAAGGTTGATCAACATAGCATAAAAGCTAATGAAAATGTATCTTAGGTGTATGACCATGGTACTAAGGTGGATTAATGATATAAAACCTCCCTTAAGTATGATTTAGCACAATTTATACAAATTTATTATTGAGGCCTTGGAAACTAAGGCTCAAGTCACCTTTTACAACAAAAATTTATTAGTCCATATAACCAAGTGTTGGCTGAGAATACTGACCTAGGCCAACTTACGGAAAGACATCCCACACACTCGACTTAATGCAATCTTGTATGTGTTTAAAGTAATTGTCCTTCATAGGATCAAGACCATGCTGCCTGTATAATGTACTCTCAAGGTAGAGAGTCTCTTGAGATGTGAGTGGTAAGTCTTACTTAACCAAATCTTCTGATAAATCCAAAAGATTTAACCTAATGACTAATTGTTGTGCTCTTACCCAACAACCTTAAAAAAACAAATTTTATCAAACAAAATAAAATTTTCAATTGATGAAATGTTTGAATTTCTTATTTAAAATCTAAGGAATTGGAAGCTACTGAAACAATCACATTCCGTGAGCTACTGAAACGATGAAATTCCATGTTTTTTACAACCTTTGTGAACTATGGTTAGTTGACATAAATCACTACATTGAAATCTTTATTTTGAATTGGCTTACCTTTCAGATTAGGGTGTGAGCATTTTGATTTCCATATCTTTTACTATAACCTGACCATGAGCCTTATTAGAACACTCATAACTTGATATTTTTATTTGCATTTTATGTGTGGTTTTAATAAGGTTGTGAAATTGGAAGGTCGATTATGGTATTGTTTGGTACCTTATCAAAAGTTCATGCAAATTTTATCTCCAAGGCTTGTTGTTTAATCTTCGAATTATGTACAATCCAACCTTATTATTTGATCTCGATCTTTATAATATGCTCCATATCGTAATTTGTATTCTTGCATGTGAAGTTTGGGGTCAGTTTGATGGTTTATGTCATTTCGTATGCTCGCCACCTTCGAAGATTGAAATTATTATAGGGTAAGATCGACATAAGCTCAACCCTTATGGTTGGTTTGATCTGTGTCATTATCTCCACATCCGATTTGCTGGATCGAGGGTTGATATGGTATCATTACACTCGTACATAAATCTGTAAATAACATTCAATTGCAAGTACATGCTCAGCATTGTGGCTCTCCGCTCGTTGAACACCTGTATCTGATGTGAGGAGTGGTTTTATATTGATTAGACCGGATACATTATGGCAAAGTGAGTTTAATCTGGAGTCTTCACCGTCACTTTCTATTACTTGATTGCCGCTCTGCGTGATCATTCTCCCTCCCCCATGCTGAGTTTACAGGGGTCTTGTCTGGGTTTTCTCATGCCGCATTTTGTCTATGAGAGCATTGGGTTTCGTTGCTTGTGTTTTCTGCTTGGTTTGTATCCTGAATGCTCGCTCTCCAGTTTACTGTCGTGTTTCAATTTGTGGTATCTCTTATGTGTGCAGCCGTGTGCATTTGTGCTCGTAGATATGGCTCCAGTGGTTAGGGTTGAACCCAGTGACACGAAACTCCTTGACGAAAACCTTGAAATCTTAGCCAAGGTTGATATAGTCGGATGGTTTCCATTCATTCGCAAGTTTACAGACTCAAACCCTGAGGTGACTAGGTTATTTTCTATGTCACTAGCAGATGATAGGGTTAAGGTGGCTGAACTCCAACTCAGAGTTGACGAGCGCTGAGTTGCTCTGGCTACGGGTTTTCCATTGACTGGTGAACGTTGGTTCAAGTATAAGCAGATGAAGGTAAATGAATGGAGATAGATGTTGAAGGACCCTTGCCAGGATGTGTCCTTTAGAGCCAGTGTATCACGAAGATATTTCAAGAAATAATGGTGACTGGTTCTAGACGTTATTCACAGGTATGTGACCTATGAGGGTCATCTATCCTCTGCTTATGTCTATCACCTTAGGTTGATGGTTGTTTTTCTTGGATTTCCTGTTAATTTGCCCTATTATTTAGTTCAGAGTTTGACCAAGATGTCTTCGGCCATTAAGAAGGGGCCGAAGAACATCGGTCACAGTTTGTTTCATCATGGCCTGGTTAGGATATTGGTAGAAAGAGAGTTGTCTAAACAAAACCGGTCATGGGATGATTTTCTCGAACAGAATGGCTTCTTGGCATTCTGCCATTTTCAACTCGATAACCCTGAAGAATGTGTTAGGCATCTATATCCTTGTCAAGATTTGGCTTCACCTGTGCACGAGCCTATGTTAAACCCTGAAGATGGTGTAATCTCCAACGTCCGCGATGATCTTGTTCCCACTCCTGTGTGTAGTCCTAGTACTCCTATGCCTGCCAAGTGTATGAGGAATTTTTTAAACCTATCTCCTGTGACGCCAAAACATAATGACAATACCTGCAAACCAAAGGGCAAAAGGATGAATGTTAAGGTTACTGGCAGGTTTACGAGGAGTATGTTAGCCAAGGGGAGTGATGTTAAGTCTTCCGTGAGCAATAACATTAATATTGAAATAGTTGTGCTAGATGACGAAGAAGAGAATCCTGTCTCGCCTAATGATGTCCTTGACATTGATCNAGGGTAGTGATGTTAAGTCTTCCGTGAGCAATAACATTAATATTGAAATAGTTGTGCTAGATGACGAAGAAGAGAATCCTGTCTCGCCTAATGATGTCCTTGACATTGATCATGAACCATGCCGATAATAGTCCTCATGTGTCTGATAAGAATATTTAGGTTGACCCTGTGGTTGATCCTCCAATTAAGGGCAAGTCTGTAGAAGCAAATTTACCGGGTTCCTATCGAATTGGTGAAATGATTCACCCGTTATTTGTAAACTATTTATTGGATAAAGTAAATAGGATGGGGGAAGAAATAACAGGAATGGTAGCACATCATGATGCTATGAAAGCCAAGAATACAAGGATGAAAGAGAAATCTAATTCCAATGATAAGTGTCTACTGCGTCTGAAGAAGCATAAAAACAGGTTGATTCGGAGAGTCCTGAAACTGTAAAACGAGAATCATAAGAGTGAGGAAAAAGTGTGTGAGCTGAATGCTCTGGTTACTTTGATGCAATTCAAAGGTCATTCACAGAATCCGACGAATGGTGTGAATATAAAGGTGTTTAATGCTCATGTTAAATTTTAATATTTTGGGCACACTCACTATTGTATATATGTTTAAGAATATTTTAGGTTTGAAGTTTATAATCAAGTGATAATCAAGTTATTTTGTTACAGGTATTGGTTGGATTTGATTGATGGATTATGTAGTTTATTTTATTTTGATCTTGCGTATGTGTTAATTATTTCTCTTTATTGTGTAGTGCTACAGGTTATATGGTTGATGCGTTTTTCTTGAATCGTTCATTTTGAGGATGATCCCTGGGGAATGGTGAACAAATCGGTTGGCTTTGTTGTTTCCCAGGTGTCACCAAATCATTAGTGTCTTTATCATTTTGTGATTTTTGTGCTATAAATCGAACCTTTCCAATTTCGAGACATTATAACGCATATGGAAAATGACAATTGCATTTGTCATTTTTAATGAAAATGGTTAAGATTTCGATTTTGTAGTTTCCAGTTTTATAGAACTATCTCCATGTGAGATTAAATGTATTTAAAAGAGACATGTATTACTGGATGGGGGATCGATGGTTGGGAAAAGGGGCTAGACAAGATCGCTTCAAACACTTTCTGTGGCTTAAAACAATTTTTTGTTAGCAGTTGTAGCACTTTTTAAACCAGTGATATTTATGAATATATTTGCAGTTTTGATACTATGAAAATGTATTTATAATATCATTTGATCTTGTCATATCTTTTCAATTCTTTATGTTTGTCATATTTTCTTTTAACAAATCTACAGATGCATCACTTTTAACTGTCGATTTATTCTGTTTTCATTTGCAAAGGTACATCATGTAATAAATCTGATGTTGTCATCATAATATATGTGATTTAATTGTTCACTGTGTTGTCTTGTTAAATTTCAGAATTTATTCTGAATGTTTTCATGATTACAGTAGCATTATTTGCAAATTGACTTCGGGATTAATGTTTCTTTGCTCCTGATCAGGATAGGATATTTAGGTTAGGTTAATGCTAGTTCTCTTCATTTATTTTACAAAAAACCTATATTGGATCAGATTTGACATTAAATGTTTTGATAAGTTATCATTTCAATCCTGTTATTAATGTACATGTGTTTATAGTGTAATTTATGTAAATTGATCGAATCTGTTAATATTTCATTAATTATTTGTTATTGCATTCATAGATTAATTGGTTAAATAGATTAATTTCTAGTTATTAGTTGTGTAATATACCAACTAATTCAGTAATTACCTTTAACAGTCTGCTGTGTATATACTATAGATTTAGTTAACAAACATTGGCTTTAGTTTTTCTTTTTGAGTCTTTTCCTGTAGCTGGGAGTAGTTTAGGGAAGGCAACAGGGCCTTAATCCCGTCAGAGGCAGCTACCTAATGACTGAGAGCATATTTGAAAACTTTCGGATCGGGTTGCCTCTCGGTTGACAATTGTGCCAATTTCGGCCCGTCAACAATGGCGCTAGAAGGAGGGCCAGCTTAAGCAAATGGCTGATGAAAACAATCCTGTTGACAAAATTAATCAGCCCTCCACCCCTCAAATACAGTCATCATCTCAACCACAAACATTCCAGTCATCACAATTAGATGAGACTCCGTTGAACGATACTGTTCGAAATCTCATTCATCAGTTCAATGCTAGCGGTGCCTATCCACCTGAAGAACTTGATCAGTGCGAACAGGCCATCAATGAATCCCACAGGATTTTAATGAGAGCCTATTCAAATCTTACTGGAATCCAACCCACCGAAATTCCTCTTCCACGGATCAGACGTTCGTGCACTCACCATACTGAGTCTGCACCTGAAGAACAGGATCAACCTTTAGGTGTCTTCCCTGACCATGAATTTCAACAACCTTTAACAGGCACCAATCAACCCTCATCTTCCTCAGGACCATCAGTTACAGGAGGGTCTGGTCCACCACCATCACCGCCACATTCACCTCCTCACATTTTTCAAACACCACCTTCACCACCTCCATCACCAAGTAACATGGCAGGTTAAACCCGAACCCCAATGCCAATATGCCATGGTTAGCTCAGGATGCGGTTGCTGTGCCAGGGAATCAAAATCCTTTGCCAAAGCATCCTGAGAAATTGTTGCCCAAGTTCAATCCCGAGCTGAAAGAGCCCGCGGAAGATCATGTTAAGAAATTAATGCTAGCAGTTTGAATTTTGAATGTTGAACATGAAGATGTAGTCTGTCGACTTTTCCCTTATACATTTGAGGGCAAAGCCTCAACTTGGTATTTTTCACTTACAACTGGTTCTATTACTAGTTGGAACGAATTTGAGTTGGCTTTCATAAACAAGTTTGGAGACGATAAGACTCCAGCTGTGTTGGTGTTAGAATTGTCTAGGATTCGTATGGAAGCCAAAGAGAAGGCTAAAGATTTTAACCAGTGGTTCTTGACCCTTAGAAACAGAATCCCTGTCACCTCAAGGCCGGCTGAAGATGTCACTATTGAATTTTATACTTCAGCCCTACCCGTGTCAATGGCCATGTTTGTGAGGAGAGCGGCCAAAACCACTTTCTCTGAAACTTTTGATGAAGCCATTAAGGTCGAGAAAGACATGTCTGCTATTAAGACAAACTCTGGAGTAGACACTGATTCTGCATCTTCTTCTCGCAAAAAGGATGAAATTCCTTCCAAAACCACAAATCCTAAGAAAAAGGGTCAAGATGCACTAGACTTGGATAGTCTCCAAAGAGTCATAAAGAAGCTATCCAATGAAATCATAGATTTGAAGAAAGGTACTTCTGAAAGTACTCCAAATAAAGAACCACCTAGACATCCTTTTAGAAGACCATTTCAAAATGCAGCTACAAAACAGATTCCACCATCTGAAGCTACTAATGTTGATGAAATTAATAGCTTCCTGAAATTGTTGGTCTCGGGCTTAGAAACATCAGCCGAAAGTGAAACCCAATCTTCAGGACAGAATTTTGAGGATGCCCAAAGCAAAGACAATAACATTGAAGAACAACCTCCTCAAATTATCAGTCATTTCTGGGATACCACAGAATTGACCGATGATGAGGATGTTTCTGTTGTCAATTTCAATCAGCATCAATATAACACTAGAAGTAAGAAGGATCAACCCTCAGGGGAACCTTCCACAAAGACTACAGATGACAGTTCAACTGTCAAAACAAAAAACCAACCTTCGAATACTAAGACTACACAATCTCTTGATTTGGAGTATGACTTGGTTGAGGATTTGAAGAAAATCAAAGCCAACATTTCTATCTATGAACTCCTCAAATTGCCTATTATTCGAGATAAGATGATGCAAGGGATTTCTTTAGGAAAAAATGGAAAATCTTCCTCCACTCAAAACAGTTCTGCTAGCTCCAAAGACAACCCAACAAAATCTTCAGTCAACGCCTCGTCCATAGGTAAGAAATCAGATTCCTCAACCCCTCCTTTTCTGCTTACATTTGAAATCTGTAATCGTAAAGTACACAATTGTATGATAGATTTAGGGGCTTCGAAGAATGTCATGCCATATTTAGTATGTAAAAAACTTAACGCAGTCCCCGTACCATGTGATACGAGCATTGTGCAACTTGACCGATCTAATGTAAAGGTAATAGGAAAGTTGAACGAAGTGCTGATAAGACTAGCCTCAAATCCTCAAGTTCATTTCATCATTGACATAATTGTTGCAGATATCCCTGAGGCATATGGCTTATTCCTCAGCAGAGATTGGTCTAAAAAATTGAAGGGATATTTTGCAATGGACTGGTCACACTTATGGGTACCTTATAATGGTCACCCAAACAAAATCAGAATTGATCGAGAGCGTTATATGAAGCACACGGTCACTGAACTGGATGACTCAAACGAGCCAGTGTTATTCACTTATACTATAATGGGAAATTACATGGTTGATTCCTTTTTTGGAAACCTTGACGCTGAAACATCATCATTCCAAGATCTAGAACATCAATCTGAAGTTTTTCATTTCACACAAGTATCGGATGAAATTCCAGTTCGAAACCCTGCACATTTACCTGAATGATGGCCTTTGGTCTCTATACTTTGATGGGTCTAAGTCAAAGGAAGGAGCTGGGGCCGGTTGGAATTTGAATGAACCAATAATATTGCTGAATATGAAGCCCTTATTCAAGGGCTGACAAAGGCAATTGATCTAGGAGCTAAAGCTTTGGTAGTGTTAGGAGATTCTGAAATTATCATTAGACAGGTACATAACACTATGCTTTGCATTGCTGGACATCTAAGAAATTACTAGACAGAGGTGTGGAATTTATTATTATCATTTGAAGCGTTTAACATAAATTCTATCCCTCATTATTTGAATTAGGAAGCAGATCTCCTAGCAAATGTTGCTTCAAGGTTAATTCCATCTGAAGGAATGCTTCCTGATTCTTTCTCTGTTGAACTGCTTTTCAGGCCTTCCATTCCTGAAAATGTTGTCAACTGGAGAGTTTTTTACCATGATGAGCAGTTAATCGAATTTTTGACCATGAAGGACACTTTCAAAGACGCAGTCATCGATGAAATGACTCATGATGAAGATCTGTACAACTTTGTGGTAATTCATAAACCTTGTTCAATTGAAGAATCTCTTGATCAGGTCAGTACTCTTCCTAGATCTATAATTAAACTGGAGAAATTTTATGATTTGAAAGATAAATTTAAAGGTGCAAGGAGCTGTAAAACCAACATCTCTACTATGCAATCTGAAGTCATAAATTTAGGCACCGAACACAGTCCTCAATGTGTAAATCTGGGCAGTACATGTACTCCCCAAGAAAAAACAGCCTACATATGACTCTTTAATGAGTTTAAGGACATTTTTGCTTGGACATATGATGATCTCAAGACATTTGATCCAAACATAATGCAACATGTCGTCCCCATGAAACAACAGGCTAAACCATTCCAAAAGAAATTGAGAAAAATGCACCCTAGCCTAGAACCGGCTGTTAAGAAAGAACTTAACAAACTCCTCGCTGCTAGAATAATTTTTCCAGTGCGCATTGCGCAGTGGGTGGAAAATCTCATTCCCGTTAGAAATAAAAATGGTGATATTAGGTTGTGCGTTGATTTCTGAAATCTAAACAAGGTTTTAGAAAGAAGACAGTGAAACGCTGGTTCGATCACAGAAAATCAGCCACTAGGAATCTAGAAGTAGGTGACCTAGTTCTGAAATGGGACAAGGAGCACAAAGACAGAGGAAAACATACTAAGTTCCAATACCTATGGCTGGGACCGTTTATCATTGTAGAAAAACTTGGTCCTAGCGCATTTAGGTTGCAGACGCTGGAGGGAGACATCGAGAACCTTCCAGTAAATGGTCATCTTATAAAAAAATATTTTTACTGATCCCCATCAAGGGATTATCCTGTATATACCTTGTGTTGCTTTCTTAGATTGTGGAATTTTCTTTTGGCATGTTTATTTTATTTGTTTGTTTTGATTCCCTTCGCATATCTATTTGCTGTTTTATTTGCATAATGTTTGAGAATGATCAATTTGTTAAACTTCAAGCTGATGACTTTTCATCAAATCCTGTAATTGATCTACGAATCATGCATCATAATCTTATTATCCTGAAATTTGTCATGTTGTTTTATGTTTTGAACAGTGAACAGTTTTTCATCTTTCTAGACTTTACCATAAATTCGTAAATTATGTTAATGTAAATTAATAAGATGGGTCTCTGCAAAGATTTTTCCAAAAGGAGGAAGGCAGTATTTGTCAAGGTTATCTATTTAAGTCTTTTACGCCACTCCCTCTTGTGAAGAGAATTAGATTTGCCTCCCCATCTGCTAAGACAATCTCATTGGAGATTAAATATAACTACGATCTGGCCATGGTTGGATTTGAAGATTTCTTAAACTAATCTGAAGGACAGAGGGTCTCATAACGATCTAGTCTGTTCAAGATCATAGGTTTGCATTCAGTAACGTTGTCGTTTCCGGTCACCAAGCCTGGACAGTGGCCCTTGGACCAAACACTAAGGGATAAAAGGTCTCATTACAAGCCAGTTTATTTACTGTAATACATATTGGTGACTGACATGGTTACTACCTAGTTACCAAGCCAGAACCATGGCCTTTAGAAATATATTAAAAAGAAAAGGGAAAAAATGATCGTAATGGTTCAACCTAAACAGAATTGTATATCTATAACTGGTAGATGGGATACTGGCATTCTTTGGGCCTAGAAGTAACCCTGTCGAGGCTATGGACGCTTGCTGGAAGCAGGGCCATGCTTGTGGTATTGAGATTTTATTCTTTAAAATCATGTCATTTACTGTCTTACTTCGTTTGGACCGATTTTTGTAAGAGACCTGATCTTTATCAAATAAATAATCTGAACTATAAATTTCTGGTAAGTTTTTAGAAACATGAAATTCCTGAATCTGTTTAAGATATTAAAATATTGATTTCTGTATAATGGTATACAAGAGGGATCTAATGTTTTGATTGCATGGTTTCAGGTCAAGAAATCAGAGATAACTATTCCGCCCAGCCAGTCGCCATCTGTTGTGCTCTTACCCAACAGCCTTAAAAAAAACAAATTTCATCAAACAAAATAAAATTTTGTTTGATGAAATGTTTGAATTTCTTATTTCAAATCTAAGGAATTGGAAGCTACTGAAACAATCACATTCCGTGAGCTACTGAAACGATGAAATTCCATGTTTTTTACAATCTTTGTGAACTATGGTTAGTTGACATAAATCACTACATTGAAATCATTATTTTGATTTGGATTACCTTTCAGATTAGGGTGTGAGCATTTTGATTTCCATATATTTTACTATAACCTGACCATGAGCCTTATTAGAACACTTATAACTTGATATTTTTATTTGCATTTTATGTGTGGTTTTAATAAGGTTGTGAAATTGGAAGGTCGATTATGGTATTGTTTGGTACCTTATCACAAGTTCATGCAAATTTTATCTCCAAGGCTTGTTGTTTAATCTTCGAATTATGTACAATCCAACCTTATTATTTGATCTCGATCTTTATAATATGCTCCATATCGTAATTTATATTCTTGCATGTGAAGTTTGGGGTTGGTTTGATGGTTTATGTCATTTCGTATGCTCGCCACCTTCGAAGATTGAAATTATCATAGGGTAAGATCGACATAAGCTCAACCCTTATGGTTGGTTTGATCTGTGTCATTATCTCCACATCCGATTTGCTGGATCAAGGGTTGATATGGTATCATTACACTCATACATAACTCTATAAATAACATTCAATTTCAAGTACGTGGTCAGCATCGTGGCTCTCTACTCATTGAACACTTGTATCTGATGTGAGGAGTGGTTTTATATTGATTAGACTGGATAAATTATGGCAAAGTGAGTTTAATATGGAGTCTTTGCCATCACTTTCTATTACTTGATTTCCTCTCTGCGTGATCATTCTCCCCCCCCCATGCCGAGTTTACAGGGGTCTTGTCTGGGTTTGCTCATGGCGCATTTTGTTTATGAGAGCGTTGGGTTTCGTTGCTTATGTTTTCTGCTTGGTTTGTATCCTAAATGCTCGCTCTCTAGTTTACTATCATGTTTCGATTTGTGGTATCTCTTCTGTGTGCAGCCGCGTGCATTTGCGCTTGCAGCTATGGCTCCAGTGGTTAGGGTTGAACCCAGTGACATGAAACTCCTTGACGGAAACCTTGAGCTCTTAGCCAAGGTTGAAACAGTCGGATGGTTTCCATTCATTCGCAAGTTTATAGACTCAAACCTTGAGGTGAATAGGTTATTTGCTATGTCGTTGGCAGATGCTAGGGTTAAGGTGGCCGACCTCCAATTTAGAGTTGATGAGCGCTGAGTTGCTCTGGATACGGGTTTGCCGTGGACAGGTGAACGTTGGTTCAAGTATAAGTAGATGAAGGTAAATGAATGGAGACAGATGTTGAAGGACCCTTGCCAGGATGTGTCCTTTAGCGCCAGTGTATCACGGAGATACTTCAAGAAAGAATGGCGACTGGTTCTAGACGTTATTCACAAGTATGTGACCTGTGAGGGTCGTCTATCCTCTGCTTATGTCTATCACCTCAGGTTGATGGTTATTTTTCTCATCTTTCCTATGAATTTTCCCTATTATTTAGTTCAGAGTTTGACCAAGATGTCTTTGGCCATTAAGAAGGGGCTGAAGAACATCGGTCGCAGTCTGTTTCATCATGGCCTGGTTAGGATATTGGTAGAAAGAGAGTTGTCTAAACAAAACCGGTCATGGGATGATTTTCTTGAATAGAATGGCTTCTTGGCATTCTGGCATTGTCAATTCGATAACCCTGAAGAATGTGTTAGGCATCAACAGCCTTGTCAAGCTCCGGCTTCACCTGTGCACGAGCCTATGTTAAACCCTGAAGATGGTGTAAGCTCCAGCGTCCGTGATAATCTTGTTCCCACTTCTGTGTGTAGTCTTGGTACTCCTATGCCTCCCAAGCATATGAGGAAGTCTTTAAACCTATCTCCTGTGACGCCAAAACATAATGACAATACCTGCAAACCAAAGGGAAAAAGGCCGAATGTTAAGGTTACTGGCAGGTTTACGAGGAGTATGTTAGCCAAGGGTAGTGATGTTAAGTCTTCCGTGAGCAATAACATTAATATTGAAACAATTGTGTTAGATGACGAAGAAGAGAATCATGTCTCACCTAATGATGGCCTTGACATTGATCATGAGCCTATCATGAACCATGCCAATAATAGTCCTCATGTGTTTGATAAGAATCTTTAGGTTGACCCTGTGGTCGATCCTCCAGTTAAGGGAAAGTCTGTAGAAGCGAATTTACCGGGTTCCTATCGAATTGATGAAATGATTCACCCGTTATTTGTAAACTGTTTATTGGATAAAATACATAGGATGGGGGAAGAAATAATAGGAATGGTAGCACATCATGATGCTATGAAAGCCAAGAATACAAGGATGAAAGAGAAATCTGATTCCAATGATAAGTGTCTGCTGCGTCTGAAGAAGCATAAAAATAGGTTGATTTGGAGAGTCCTGAAACTGCAAAACGAGAATCATAAGAGTGAGGAAAAAGTGCGTGAGATGAATGCTCAGGTTACTTTGATGCAATTCAAATTTCATTCACAGAATTCGGCAAATGGTGTGAATATACAGGTGTTTAATGCTCCTGTTAAATTATAATATTTTGGGCACACTCACTATTGTATATATGTTTAAGAAGATTTCAGGTTTGAAGTTTATAATCAAGTGATAATCAAGTTATTTTGTTACAGGTATTGGTTGGATTTGATTGATGGATTATGTAGTTTATTTTATTTTGATCTTGCGTATGTGTTAATTATTTCTCTTTATTGTGTAGTACTGCAAGTTATATGGTTGATGCGTTTTTCTTGAATCGCTCATTTTGAGGATGATCCCTGGGGAATCGTGAACAAATCGGTTGGCTTTGATATTTCTCAGGTGTCACTAAATCATTAGTGTCTTTATCATTTTGTGATTTTTGTGCTATAAATCGATCCTTTCTAATTTCGAGACATTATAACGCATATGGAAAATGACAATTGCATTTGTCATTTTTAATGAAATTGGTTAAGATTTCGATTTTGTAGTTTCCAGTTTTATAGAACTATCTCCATGTGAGATTAAATGTATTTAAAGGATACATGTATTACTGGATGGGGGATTGATGGTTGGGAAAAGGGGCTAGACAAGATCGCTTCAAACACTTTATGTGGCTTAAAACAATTTTTTGTTAGCAGTTGCAGCACTTTTTAAACCAGTGATATTTATGAATATATTTGCAGTTTTGATACTATGAAAATGTATTTATAATATCATTTGATCTTGTCATATATTTTCGCATTATTTATGTTTGTCATATTCTCTTTTAAGAAATGTGCAGATACATCACTTTTAACTGTCGATTTATTCTGTTTTCATTTGCAAAGGTACATCATGTAATAAATCTGATGTTGTCATCATAATATATGTGATTTAATTGTTCGCTGTGTTGTCTTGTTAAATTTCAGAATTTCTTCTGAATGTTTTCAAGATTACAGTAGCATTATTTGCAAATTGATTTCAGGATTAATGTTTCTTTTCTCTTGATCAGGATAGGATATTTAGGTTAGGTTAATGGTAGTTCTCTTCATTTATTTTACAGAAAACCTATATTGGATCAGATTTGACATTAAATGTTTTGATAAGTTATCATTTCAATCCTGTTATTAATGTACATGTGTTTATAGTGTAATTTATGTAAATTGATCGAATCTGTTAATATTTCATTAATTATTTGTTATTGCATTCATAGATTAATTGGATAAATAGATTAATTTCTAGTTATTAGTTGTGTAATATACCAACTAATTCAGTAATTACCTTTAACAGTCTGCTGTGTATATACTATAGATTTAGTTAACAAACAGTGGCTTTAGTTTTTCTTTTTGAGTCTTTTCTTGTAGCTGGGAGTAGTTTAGGGAAGGCAATGGGGCCTTAATCCCATTAGAGGCAGCTACCTAACGACTGAGAGCATCTTTGAAAACTTTCGGATCGGGTTGCCTCTCGGTTGAAAATTGTGCCAATTTCGGCCCTTCAACACTAACTAATACTGAAAACTATCTTAAGCTAAGTACAGAAAAAATAGTAGCTCCTAATCCTGTAATGACCTAAATGCAAGTTAATTATCCCAAACTGGGAGCTTGAATTAATACTCTGATAACAGGTTTTATTATAAAAAATGATCTATAATCCTGCAATGTTAGAAAAGTCCACAGTTAACAGAAATAAATCTAAATCAACTTACAATAAAATAACATCTTATCATAAGTTAATTTTAACATGAAATAAAACTTGCAATCAAAATAGATTTAACACGGTATTGAAACATGACAAGTATACTCAGGTACTAACGTAGAGGTGAAACGAAGTCAACTCACACATTTAGTACTTCATATCACAATCTCATAATCAACTGAAAAGAAATCATGAAGAAACTCATTTACTTTTCCATATGACCACGAATCATTCACATTTCAAAACTATGCCCTTCATTCAGAATCCATTAAAAAGAGTGCTTTCACATATACTATAACGATATATATATATATATATATGAAAAGAAAATTCAACGTAGGAGAAACAACACAAAGATAGCATGAAATGACTGGCAGACTTAGCTAATGTCTTCAGAATCTCTGTAAAATCTAGTAGTCCTCAGAAATAGTTCTAAAGGAACACAAGCATACAAAATAATATTAAGTACTGTAATTTATTTGTTCTCCACAAGTTCTAGGACTCCAACCCCACTGGCAGCGGCGTTTCCTGTTCTTTGGTTTACAAAAACCACTGAACATAAATTTTTTTTTACAAAACGTTAAAGAAAGAAAGCTTCTTCAGTTTTGATGAGTGCTCCCCCCCCCCCTTGCATAGTCAAACTCCTTTTGCTTAAATAGACAGAAAAGATGATAACAATCTCCACAAACAACTCCTACAGCTGGATGTCTGGCGAATTTTCTGAAATCAATACAACTCAAACAGGTCCGCATATATCACAAATCTTGCACTATTTTTGAAAACAGCCCGCCAGTAAGGGTAACTTGGCCCCTTTGTGAAGTGGGTTTTAAACGATTTTTCCATATTCGAAAGGGTTTGTTCACAAATAGACACCGAAATTTTCCTCTCTCACCAGGTGCACGATTCATTTTCATTAACTTCTTTGATGGTTTCAAGGGATTAGTTTCCCTTCTTTAAACTCTGCACATTAAAAGTATATATTAGAAAACCATAAAAATAATGCATGGATAGAATTTAATTAAAATATGGAGCAATAATTCATATAATGGAATAAATCTAAATGATGAAAATATTCCCTTGAAAAATTAAGCGATTACAAGCTTTGGATTGTTGGCATTGTGTGGTAATTTCTGGTTATTCCGGTGTCTTTTATCAGCACTTAATATCATGGAAACAATATGAAATCTCAGCGATATAGTATTCAACCGCATGTGATTTTGATGATTTATTACCGTGATATTAGGCATGTTATTATTATATGCTCTTCCAGCTCCACACAAATGCATATTTCACAATATAAACATCCCTATCTCTTAGCTGGAGAAGATCCATAATAACTGAGACGTGGCAGTGTGAATTTTCTGTTAATTAGCAAAACCACTAGCTTATAGTAATACGTGGGCCCTTCCTAGATTAAGCTGCCAATATTTATCTTTAGCAAACTCATAATAGGTAGCATGATCTTGGAATACAAATTCAATCTTAGAACCAACTGATAACTAGGCGACATAATAACTTTTCCTTATGCGTTGGCATTTATCCTTCAACGATTTTGTGATTTACACTGCCATTCGGTGTATATCACCTATAATTTTGCAATAATCATTGAGTTTTAATTAAAGACTCTTCTATGCTGGCATCCATAATGATTCTTCAAACCGTGTTGGTAACTCTATGGATGAACCATCATGATCGAAATTTATTGGAACAATTTTATTCTTAAGCAATAGATATGGGTAAGCGTCTTAACATATTCTGCATAATTATGACATATCATCCTCATACCTGCCAATATAACACCATAATGTTAAAGTATTATGAAAACCTCATCATCTCAAATATTGAAGCATATTTAGGTGAGGCCATAAAATATACATATAAAACATGCCATGTTAATGCCAGATTAAAATATAAATTATGCCTTGTAAAAATTTTGTATGGAAAGTCATCTCGTCAATTTGATATGAAATTTTGGTGAACTTCCATTGTTATAAAATTTGAAAAGAGGTTTAAATATTCACTTAGGCCTAGTATTATGGTTTAATGTTCAAAATAATAAATCAACTTTATATAAAAACATGAATTAGACTTTGCCTAGCATGAATATTAAACTATAAACTTTTGGTATGAAAAATAATAGAGGCAGATTTAATCTGGTTACAGGACAAGATTAGCAGGTTGTCAATTGACTGAATTATTAAACAATATAATATCAAGAATTGATATATGCAAATAAAAAAAAATGATTACATAATGATTGGATTAAAAAACTGCTCAAATAGATACCTCAATGATACTTCAACAATCATAAAATTGCAATGCTTGTGATGCTTTTACCTGAGTAATTGATGTTTTTCAAATTGAGAGTACCTTTAGAATCACAGATTCTGAAGGAACTCTTTATAAATTTTCCAAGAACTCATAGAGATGAAACTTTGCTCAATTCATTTCAATCCACTAAAGTACCCATTAAATCATTAATACTGAATTTTAACGAGGCTGTCGTAAAACCTAAATAACTCAATTCCTTCAAAGTAAGATCTTGAATCAAATCAGATAAGGTCAGATAAGAGCATGCAAGTGTTGTTCAAGCTCAAGAAGGTAAGAAAAATCAAACGACAAAATGACCAATTGTCGACAAAATAATCAAATATAATGAAATGATAATGAATTTTCACTAACTGTTTAGATTGCAAAGTTATTATCACATATCAAAAGCATCAATTCAAAGCCAAGACTTAAGCAAACAAGCAATCGCCAAATCATCTTTCATGAAAACCAAATCAAAGAACAAACAGTGTAGAAAGCGAAGAACCTACCTACCAAATCAAAGAAACCAAAAACAAAATAATTACAAACTTTACATGTGTGGGCCCATTTATTTTGCAAAAATTAAGGGATTTGTTGGAGCACCAACACCAAGGTAAGGAGGAAAACCTCATGGGAACAAAACATCCCCTCTAAAATGGAAATGGAGAAAAATATGAAAGTAAATATCATCTATGAAAATGTGTCACCCACTCAAAGAAGGGATGTCATATAGGTGAATGTATTCTTTTTGAAGCTCTTGGTGAATATGTCGGCATTTTTCTCTGTAGATGGGAAATACTGCAATGATATCACTTTTCATGCACCAAGCTCCTGATGTAGTACACATGTATCTCAATGTGCTTGGTCCTCTTTCTATTCACTAGATCATTGGAAATAAATTTTTCACTTTTATTGTCACACCAAATGACTGTGGGTGAATCAAATGCAAATCCAAGTTCCCTAGGAATACCTGGCAACCATAGACATTGTGTACCTGTGTTAACTTCTCCTTTGTTCTCGAACTCAACTAAAGTGAGGGATATGGTGTGTTTTTTATTTCTTTGAAAACATATGGGACCGTGTGAAACTATGAATATATAACTTGAAGTGGACTTTATTTCAATGAAATCTGCAGCCCAATCAGAATTAGTATATCTAACTAGTTCTACTAGAGAACTGACAACATAGTGTACCCTGAAGTGTTTGGTTCCTCAGGTTCTTTTGGAATCCTTCCAATGGATCTCACGAGGCTCCTGAATATATCTAGCAATAACACCTAAAATATATTTCAAATCAGATCGAGAGTGTGTAAGATACAGTAAACTCCCAACTAGTTGTCTGTATAATGAGTTGTCCACCAATGGAAATGCACCAAAATCACCTAGTTTTATGCTTGAGAGGAATGGGAACTTGGATGCCTTAAATTCAACCATTTTTAACTTAAATAATAGGTATGCAGCATACTATTTTTGTCTTACCTTCAATCCTGGTTCATATTTCTCAATCTTGAATCCAAGAAAATATCTCAACAATCCAAGGCCAGACATGGAGAATTCACTATGTAAAGATGACTTAATTGATCCAATTTATTTAGCGCAACTAACTGTAATCAAAATGTCATCAAAGTACAACACTATGACCAACAATAAATTAACAACATGCTTCAAATACACATTAGGATCATATTTACATCTTTCAAATCCAAGTAGTAGCAAAACATTGTTCATCTTGGCATACGAAGCCCTAGGGGATTGCTTGAGGCCATATGAAACTTTTTCAACATGAAAAATAGTGATGGATCATGAATGAAACCTTAAATATGATGCATATATATCTCCTCATGAAGGTCACCATGGATAACAACACTCTTCGCATCCATGTTGTGAACCTCCTAGTGCTTAGATGCAATAATGGATAAAACTAGCATGATAGAGTCCATCTTTGCAAACAGTGCAAATGTCTCTATATAGTCCACTCCTTGGACTTGAGATAGGAATTTAGAAACCAAATTAGCCTTATAATTCATATCATAACCATCATAATCTATTTTTTTCCCTATAGAATCACTTTCATTGCACTAGTTTCCTCTTGGAGGGAAAGGGAACCAATTCCCAAGTCGCATTGTCTTGCAATGAATTGAACTCTTCTTGCATGGTTTTTTTCCATATTTGGTCAAGTGATCCTTCCAGATAAGCATGTGGAGAATATAAAACCATCATAAATAACCTCTCTTAAATATTCAATTCACAAGTAGAGAAGGCATTGTGAAATTGACATCTAATCTTCCTAGAGTCTAGTGGATCACCAATAAGATCCCTAGCTGTTTCAATGGTTTTCTCATCCCACTTTGGATGAATGGGTGAGTAATGATCTGAATGCATGTCATAGTAATCATCGTCAATACTAGAATCAGAAAAACAAGAGAATTATTCATCACTTACATCATCATGGAGTGGAGGATGTGAGTATTCCACTTGAGCTAGTTCTGTCTTCTGCATGAGGTCTTATTTGAACTATACACTCCTTTTGATGAATGTTTTATGAGACGAGGTATCAAATAGCTTGTATCCCTTTGAATATTCATAATGGAATCCTTTATTTGATCTTTCAAGGCATTTATCTTCTCGGGAGGAATCCTATCCCAAGCCTTTGAGCCAAAAACCATGAAATGCGAAACACTTCGGATTATGACCACTTCAAGTCTCATATGAAATTTTTCCATTCAATTTTTTGTGTGTATATCTGTTTTGTAAACATGCATCACAGCTGATAGAATCATCCCATATATTAGGATTCAAATACTTTGACTCCATCATGCATGTATCCATCTCCTTGTGAGCTCTGTTCTTGTGCTCTGCAACTCCATTTTGCTATGGTGTGTAGGACACATAATGTGGCATTTGGATGCCACTTTCCTCACAAATATGGTGAAAAATATTATTCACATACTTATTTCCATTTTCAATCCTAAGAACCTTGATTTTTTTCCCACATGCATTCTTAACCAAATCTTTCCACACGTTGAAAGTCTCGAAAACTTTAGATTTTAGCTTGAGAAAATACACCCAGCAATACCTTGAGAAATCATCTATGAAAGTAAACACATACCTTGAGTTCCCATACAAGGGTGTGGGAATATTCCCCGTGAGATATGAATCAGATAAATTAATCACTTGGACAACCCTCCTTTCCTTTCCTTTCTCATATCTTCGCTCAACATGCTTTCCCACTACACACCCTTTGTATGTGCCATTGGAAATATTGATGGAAGGAATCCCTTCAACCATGATTTTCTTGCTTAGTTATTGGAGGTATCTATATTTAAGATGACCATATCTATCATGCCACAAATTTCTTGTCTCATTGGAATGTGAAAGGATCCCATTCCCCTATGAGTATGGAAGGAAGTGAGAGAATTTGTACATTCTCGAATCATCGTCAACATAACCCAGTGAAACAACTTGGCATGTTGAGACTTTTGAGATCTCCAAATAATTTTGATTAAATGTTACTCTCTTGTATCCACAAGATTTTGCAATTTGATACACTAAGAATAGGTTCACTTCTATATTAGGTGCAAACAACACATTGTTGAAGTACCCATATTCAAGATCAACCTGCCAATCCTTTGGATTGGATTTCTGAATCATCACCCATAAGAATGGATGGACCATTGTAAGGATGTAGGGCTCAGAAGGAAGATTTCATGGAGTCTATGTGCTTGGAAGAACCCAAATCTATGATGACATATGAATATCTTAAATACCTATAAACCAAAGCATGTCATATGTCCTTGTTATCTGAGCTTGAACCTCCTTCTTTTTTCCTTGTGCCTTATGGAAGTGGGATGTTGTTCTTATCAAGCAATTGTACCATCATGTAAATGGTTTTATTCATGCATGCACTATCTGGATGCCAACCTTTGTGATATTAGGTTCATATTTTCTTCTCTTTGTCCTTGGTAGGATTCGAATCCCCATATGAAGATTTGGGCTTCTCCTGCTTCTTCTTCTCTTGCTACTTCGAATCTCTGGTTTTATTCTTTCCTTTGGATTGATTCGAAACCCTTTAGCAAGGGATTGGTCCTTACTAGATTTGATGGTACCCATTTGCACCAACTTATCTTGTTCTTAAGTCAGTGGCTCCATGAAATCTGCCAGTGATGGAATCCTCTAATTTCTATAAGTGAGCTTGCTAGAGTGGAATTTGACACAAACAACGAATACTCTGGCCCTTCACTTTGTTATATTTTTATCATTTAAGGTAGCATTATATAAGGATATTTAACTAAGAGAATAACAAGCACAACAATCAAACATAAGAGACAATGAACACAATTTTTTTCCTTGGGGAAACCATAAAGGAGAAAACCCCACAACTTCCTCAGAGATAGAATCAACACCAAAAGTAAAACCCTAAAACAATAAGATGATCTCCCGACAGCAGTAGTCTCTCTCTCTTAGTTATGCGCTACAACTGAGTGTGAGTGAATGTGTGATAAATAGAGAGGATCACTCTCTATTTATACTAATTCCCAACTTGACAATAACTCACTAGGGCCGACTTCTATAGGAGAGTCTAATAACCCTAGGACCCCAAAACTGCAGGGACTTTAACCCTTGGTCAATAGGAGGGTTACCCAAAATGAATTGACATGACTTATTTACATTATAGAAACTCCTGATCGAAACATCGGGGCATGACATGACTCAATTACATTACAAACACTTCCCAGAATAAACATCACGGTACAATACATAAGATATACAAGTGAATACATTCCGAAGTTACAAATACATCAACACTCCCTCTTAGCTAGGAAGGTATTCTCTCGACACAATTTATCAACATAAGTCTTCTTCTCTGTATCATTTGGATCATCATCAATTTCTCATCATCTTCATCTTCAAGTCATCATCACTAGATCTGGATCATCACTCGATCTGGATAATCATCATTGGATTTGGATCATCACTGGATCTGGATCATCACTGGATCTGGAACATCTCTAGATATGGATCATCTTTGGATCTAGAACATCTCTACTGTATCATCATCACGGGTACTATCTCTTGATTCTTCTCATCATTGGAAGTTCTATAGAGCCAGCCCTTTTTCATGCTGGTTATAGGCCTAGCCTCCATGTAGGTCTTTTTCAGTGCTTATATCTAACCCTAAGTCAGAATGGCCCATCCAACACTTATAATTGGCCATGAGAGGAACACATCCAACACCATGTCAGAAAGGCACGCCCAACACTCACATATGACCATGTGGGAACACATCTCACAACCTTGTCAGAAAGGCCCGTCACTCACATCCGATCGTGGGAGGAACACATCCAAGAACCATACTGGAAAGGATCAACACTTATATCTTACCATGAGATGAACACATCACCATGTGAGAAGGGCTCAACACTTATATCTTACCATGAGATGAACACATCACCATGTAAGAAGGGCTCATCACTTATATCTGACCATGGGATGAACACATCAACCATGTCAGAAGGGCTCAACACTTATATTTGACCATGGGATGAACACATCAACCATGTTAGAAGGGCTCTGCACTTACATTTGATCATGTTATATGAACACATCCCACAATCATATCAAAATGGCTCTTAGTACCAGAGTGAGTGTTCTTGGTAACTGAATAGGTGCCTCCATTCTCCTAGAGAATGGAATCCAATGCTTATATCTGATCATGTGGGATGAACACATCCTGCAGTCACATCAGAATGTCTTAGCAGTCACATCTAACATGGAAGGAACCAATCCTCTCACCATGACAGAATGGCTCATCCCTTACATCTGATCATGGAAGGAACCAATACTCTCACCATGTTAGAATGGCTCTGCCCTTACATCTTACCATGGAAGGAACCAATCCTCTCACCATGTCAGAATGGCTCATGGACTCATCACTTCCCCTTGGAGGGAACCTCGATTTGGAGAACACTAAGCTTCTCCCTGAAGTACTCAAACTTCACTCTGGCCAATGGCTTAGTCAACACATCAGCTATCTATTTGTCCGTCGCAACATACCAGAGCTTCACTACTCCTCTCTGTACCATATCCCTAATATAGTGATATTTGTTCTCATGTATGCTTCGACTTGTCATGGAACACCAGATTCTATGACAGCTTCACACAACTCTAGTTGTCGCAATATATACAAGTAGCATCTAACTGGAGATCAAATAAATCATACAGTAGCTTCCTTAGCCATACTCCCTCACAACTAGATGAACAAGCTATGACATACTCTGCTTCATCTATACTCACTGCCACACAGGACTGCTTCCAAGAGATCACACTTGATCCCATACTGAAGAAACACCCTGAAGTGCTCTTCCTATCGATGGAACTGCCTGCCCAATCTGAATAAACATAGCCTTCCAGGTTAATCCTCTGATTTTCCTCATACTTGAGCCCATAATCAACTATACCCCTCAAGTACCTCAGAATATGCTTTGGAGCAATCAAGTGAACATGTCTCGGATCTGTCAGGAACTGGCTCAAGGTGTTCACAACAAAACAAATATTTGGTCTCATGTTCGTTAGGTACATCAAGGACCTAATCATCTAATGATACATTGTAGCATCAACCGCTTCTGATGAAGCATTACTTAATAGCTTCAGGTTCAATGACATAGGTGTGGTCATGGCCTTGCAGTCCATCATCCCGAACCTCTTCAAGATCTCTACTCCATACTTCCCTTATCCGAGGAATTTTCCATCTGCATTCTGCCACACCTCCATGCCTAGAAAATAGTGCATCATACCCAAGTCCTTCATTTTGAACTCGACAGCAAGCTTCCTCTTTGTATAAAAATTTAACCCATCCATACCCATCACAAATAGATCATCTACATACAGTAGGAATATCACTGGGTTACCATCTTCAACCTTGTAGTAAGGTTGGAATCTACTTTACTTTCGGTAAAGCCAAAACTAGATAGAAAGTTGTCAATTCTGTCGTACCATGTCCTGGGTGCCTGTTTCAAACCATACATGGATTTCTTTAATTTACACACATGAGACTCCCTGTCATGTGTCTCAAAACCGAGTGCCTGCTCCACATACACTTCCTCTTCTACTACACCATTCAAGAAGGCAGTCTTGACATCCATCTGGTGTATCTTCCATTTCATCACTGTAGCTAGAGCAAGTACTAATCTGATGGAAATGTATCTAGCTATAGGTGGAAAATTTTATTCATAATCTATTCCTTCTTTTTGGGAGAATCCATGAGCTACAAATCTTGCTTTATATTTCTCTATGCTACCATCTGCAGCATGCTTGATCTTGTAGATCCATTTGGAAGTTACAATAGACTTCCCCTTTGGTCTAGGGACAACATCCTAGACACCATTCTTCATGATCGATTGATACTCTTCGATCATAGCATCCTTCCATTCTTTCCTTTCTGCCGCTTCTTCATAGTTGGAAGGTTCTTTATCAATGAAGACACATAATAAGGCTAAATACCTAGAGCATGACCTGGTCCTTTTTCTTTCTTTGTGATTGTCTTTTGGATCCCCATATTTTTCTGCACCTTGGATAGCTTCTTGTACCCAAGCAAGTTTCCTCTTGTGAGGATTCTTCTCCTGAGGTGGATCTATAGGTTATTGAGGTTCTTCTAATTCTGGATCATATTCTTGAATTTCTTCGTTCATGGTTGTGTCATGAATTCTGGGTGCTTCTATTTCTTCAGGATCTTCAACAGGTCTCTTTCTGGATTTGTTGTCAAATGTTACGTCCCTGCTGATATCGATCTTCTTGAATCCTAGGAAGTATATTTTGTAATCCTTCAAGCTTTCAGAGTATCCCATAAATATACCCTTCTTTCCTGAAGGCTCTAACTTTGTACTCTTTTCTTTTGGAATGTGTTTGTACACTGGACAACCGAATATTCCGAGATGGCTGACTTCTGGTTTCTTGTCGAAAAAAACTTCTTCAGGTGTCTTCTTCTTGAGTACTCTGTGTGGAGTATGGTTCTGTACATAAACCACTATTTTGGCAGCTTCTACCCATAGATGCATGGGAATATCTTGATCATGAAGCATAGCCCTTTGCAGCTTCCATGATCGTTCTAGTATTCCTTTCTGCAACCCCATTCTGTTGTGGATTATATGGAGTAGTTAAATCCCTCTTAATCCTTGAATCTTTGCATAATGTTTTGAATTCTCCACCATTATTTGATCGAAAGGCCTTGATCTTCTTTTCAGTGTGGTTCTCAATCAAGGCTTTGAATTCCTTGAACTTGTTGAATACTTCATCTTTGTTCTTCATAAATTCTATCCATGTCTTTCTAGAAAAATCATCAATAAAATAAACATAGTATACATACCCACTTAATGAACTATATGACATCGGACCTCATACATCGGAGTGAATGATTTGCAAGATTCCTTTTTCCTTTCTCTCGCTACTTCATAATGTCTTCTTCGTATTCTTTCCTTTCGCACATCCTTTGTAGACATCGTCATGTTTTAACTGGATTTCTAGAAGTCCTTCAACATCTTTGCTTGCAAGAGGTAGTGCTCTGTAGTGCACATGTGCAAGCCTTCTATGCCAAAGTTCATTTGGCTCTACTATGTCATGGACCAAGGCTTGTTCTGGATGGCCCTTCAATCTGTATAGACCTCCCTCTTGTTCCCCAATTACTACTACATCATTAATAGTCTTTCCCTTTGGTCACATGAGAAATTGGCCATCTACAAATGCAACCGTCATGCCTTTTGCATCTAAAGTAGATATGGAGAGGAGTTTCTTCTTTAGTCTTGGTACAATCAATACATCCTTCATAGACTTTCCAGAGTCTATCTTATAGGAGGATTCCCCATTACCTTTTATTGGATACTGGTAGTAATCTCCAAGCTTCACCTTGTGGGGTGATTCATGTTCTGATAGTTTCACAAAGGATTCTTTGAATCCTATCATATGTTTGGAACCCCCATTGTCTATAAGCCAATAATTGCTTCCATGTATAATGTTTCCCATGAGAGCAGAAATCAAGACATATTCTTCATCACTTTCTTGTCTGATTCTCTTTGTGGAAGGTTCTTAATCTTCTGCAACATGAGTATGATGTCTTCTTTTGTTCCCTTTCTTCATGATGGAGATATTTTTGTTCTTAGGAAAATCTCTAGCATAGTGTCCTCTTTCATCACATGTATAGCATCTAAATTTAGGTAGATTCTTGTTAGGTCTTTTGGGATGAAAGTGCTTACCTTGATGATGATTTGTTTTGCTCTTATTGGATTGTACTGTGAGAGATTGATCTTCACTTCCCATCTTTTCTTCTCGAGTGGCTATCCGAACTTCTTCTTGAGAGTATTCTTCCCATAGTCTACTGAAATTGACTAGCTTCTTTCTAGCACAGATTCCTTGAATAAAGGATTCCAATGATTTGGGGAGACCATTCAAGGTGGTCATTACAATCTCTACATTCTTCACTTCTCCATCCACTGCTTCAAGTTGTTCTTTGATCTGGGAGACCCTTATGAAGTTTTACTGTATGGTCTCCGCATTTTGGATCTTTGCATTCTTCAACTGGCTCCTCAAGGTCATCTTCCAGTTTATGTTCTTTCCTTCAAATAGTTTGGTCAGGGCATAAAACATAGCTTTAGGTGTCTTTAGGGAGGACACCTGTGGTATGAGGTGATCCTTGATTCAATCAGTAATAATCCTCTTAGCCATGACCAACTTCTTTTTGTGTAAGGCCTTAGCCTCATCTCCCTCTGAAACTGGAACTTGCTCATTGATATAGGAGTCCGACTCATTTTATTCCAGGACCAGGGAGATCCTATACTTCCAGGATCATAAGTTATCAACTCCCTCAAGATTTTCATCAAGATTTCTATGATGAGACATCTTAACTGAGAACCTCAAATGGAAATACAAAATATTTAGATCTTACCAGGTTAAGATGTTGAATCTGGATTTGGAGCTAAAATTCGGCAAGGCTCGTTCAAGAGCAGATTAGGGTTTGAATTTCCCAGAGTTCTGTCCAACCAAAAACTTTGATATTGATCTCTAAACTTTGATTTTGTGGAGGAGATCAATCCAAGCCTGGGATCAATAAAAAAATTCCACTTCTGTGGAAAGCCCTAACTTCCGCTAGTAGTGTCGAGTCAAAAACTGAAAATGCTCAGAATAAGATTCTACTTAGACAAAAAGATGTGCCCTAGAGAGGAGAGTAATCCCAACCTTATTTTGCTGAAAATATGTGGAGAGAGATCCAAAAAGTAGGAAGCCCTAGTTTCCGCAGCTGTACAGTGTCTTCTTCTCAGGTTAGCTCTGATACCATGTTAGATTTTTATCATTTAAGCTAGCATTATATTAGCATCTTTAACTGAGAGAATAACAAGCACAACAATAAAACATAAGAGACAATGAACACAATGTTTTTCCTCTGGGAAACCATAAAGGAAAAAACCACGCAACTTCCTCAGAGATAGAATCATCACCAAAAGTAAAACCCCAAAACAATAAGATGATCTCCTGACAGCAGTAGTCTCTCTCTCTCTTGTCCCAGCAACTTCTTCTCTCTTATTTATGCTCTACAACTGAGTGTGAGTGAATGTGTGATAAATAGAGAGGATCACTCTCTATTGATACTAATTCTTGACTTGAAAATAACTCACTAGGGCTGACTTCTCTAGGAGAGTCTAATAACCCTAGGGCCCCACAACTGTGGGTACTTTAACCCTTTATCAATAGGAGGGTTACCAACAATGACTTGACATGACTTGTTTACATTATAGAAACTCTCGATTAGAACATCGGGGCATGACATGACTCAATTACATTACAAACACTTCCTGGAATAAATATTGGGGTATAATACATAATATATACAAGTGAATACATTCCGAAGTTACAAATACATCAACAAATTCAAAAGTATGGACAATATCAAATGATCACATTTCTTTTGAATGCCACATTGTCTCATCTGAATCACCAACGATTTGAACTTAGTGAAAAAGTCTTGGATTGTCTCAAAGTGAGTTGGGCTCAGTTGGATCAACTCATTTACAAGTTGGTGACCTCTTATCTCATTATTATTCCAGAAAAATGACTCGATCTTGAGCCATAGTTCATTGGGTGTTTTCATATTTTCTACATGGAAGAGAATATCCCTAGAAATGTTGGGACAAAACATCCCAAATGCTTCATAAATCCCGTTGAAGTACTTTGATTTTTCTACAGCAGATTTGGGCTTGGTCTTAGTCCACATGGTGACTCTGTATAGGCCTTTCAACCTCATCTAGATCACCATTTTGACCTTCCATTTGAAATATTTTAATGGGGTAATAAAGACATGAGTCTGATCCATTTCTTCTTGCATACCAAGTGACAGAAACACTGGCTGTACATGCAATGCAAACACTCAATTCTTTTTGGAAAATGCCCTAAACAACAAATAAAACACTTTGGTTTTGATTTGCAGATCCAAAGAGATCTGATACCATGTGAGAATTGATTCACAGTAGGATCTAGGAGCTAATGGAATCCTCACAATTCAAGTTTACTCACAATTATGCAGAAAAAAAGTAGAAATAATGAAATTAACACATAGAAATGTAGTCAAGAAATGAGTTTATTATGACCGTAGAATGTGTAAATATGTTTGGATAAAATTTTTATTACATTAGGGAGAAATATTTAGCCTTTGGAGTCCATCTGGATGCATACATGTCTCATACTGTGATTTGACCTCAAAACCCCTTTAGGTGGACCAATGAGATCCCAAACCAACCCAAATGAGCACGAATTCTAGTGTCAACATGGATGGAGCATGTCAAAACATAAATGAGGGTGGGATAGGTGTGGTTGAGCACATGGGTGAGTGGGAGTGGCTCTAGGAATCAATGAATTCCCAAGGAGAGAAAAAAACCACCAAATACATGCACTAGCACCTATGGTCAAACAATTTCCCTGATTTATGGGATGGGGAGTGCACAAAGGCCTGATATATCATGAATGAGGGTGCCTAGTATTTCAAGTGATCAAAGTGGAATTCCTCAATGCAATAAATGAGTCGAAACACCCAATAGTCCAAGGTTGATCAACATAGCCTAGTTTTGGACCATATGACATAGCATAGAAGCTAATGTAAATGTATCATAGGTGTATGAGCATGGTAGTAACGTGGATTAATTCTCTAAAATAAAAGGTTGAGAAAAAACATAGAAAATTTAGTTGTGGTCCAAATGTGTATAAAGTAGAGGAACCAAAGAGTAAAACTTGTTTTTGTTGAAGATGTGAACTTGGACCAAGCCATTAAGGTATCTTGGAAAGCTCTAATAGGAATATTTTTGGGTGTAAGGTGTCATAGGTTTCTAAAAAAGGATGGATGGATGTGGCGTGGATATTGATTTTAGGGTATGAACCAACTTATCATCCATTGGTTTGAGATTAGATGTTGTTTATGTTAAAATACAAGAAGGTTGCTTAGAATATTCCAAGAAATATTTGGAGATGGGGGAATCCCACCCTTATACTAATAAAATGGAGTCCTTTATTTGATCCTATGATAGAAAAGACACCAATCCAGGGAATATGGGTTAAAATCCTTGGTATTCCCTTGGAGTTTTGGTTTAAGGATATATTTAGGGCTAGTGTGAACTATATATATTTTATGTATTGCATAGGTATTGGTTGAAGTGTATTTTAGAGATGGTTTGTCAAGAAATATGGTGATTGAACACAAGGGTAGACAAAATACCCAATTTTTGGACTATATTAGGGCTCCCTTCTAATGCATGAGGTGCCATGCATATGGCCACATTCCCTAAACTTGTCCAATAAGCGATCAAGGACATATTTTTAAAAATATAATCAATTTAATCTAGTGGGTACTCAATACTAGAACCACTTTGATCAAGGTATGGAAAATAAGATGAATGTTATGATGTGTTTTATTATTGTAGAGGGAATTAATAGAGATATTATGGATGCCAAAAGAATTGGATCTATGGAAGGTATACAACTGGGAAGATATCTTAATTTGTCTCATTATTTTTGTAATGATTTTCATTCTACAATGGATAAAAAATAAATCCTATAAAAGTAAAACAAATATTAGATCTATTTTATTTAGCTATTGGCATATTGATGGAACTAACATGCAAAAATATTGGATTTCCTTTTATGGTTTGGATGATATTTAATAAGGAAATTCAACCAAAATTTGTCGTTCATTTAAATTGAGTTTAAAGAGGGTTTTAACTGCCCAATTATTTCATTAATCCTAGCGGATACAAAATAAATGTTTGGAAGTGGTTAATTTCCAAAGTTGAGTGAATAACCAAATTATGGTGCAATAGATGATTGTCAAGAGACATGAAACTAGTTTTTGTTAAAGTTATAATGGAGGCCATTCTATTTTTTTTGGCAGTCCTTGAAATTCATTCCAAAGGAGGTGTTGGGATAAATAAATAGAATTAGTTCATATTTTTTTCTAGGAAAGAAAGAGAGTGAATGAAACCCTCTAGTTAGTGTTAGTCCATTGTGGAAATTTTATGTACCAAATACCCCAAATAACATAAGAATATAAAGAATAAGTAATTCCACACCTTGAGAATGAATGTAAGAATCCTCTTTGAGGAGGGACCCTCCTTTTACAATATCAATAATGTTGGCATATATAAGATATAGAGTTCACAATTACAATTAAGGATCCTAACTAACCATTAAAGGGCCTACTCGACTAATAATAACAACATTAATATAACAATACAAATACAATGTCTCGATATATAGGGATTAGCATTCTCTCCCATTCAAAAATGTGTTTCCATCAATATAATTAGTCGTGGGTGTTCATGCAAGAATAAATCATCTTCCCATGTTTCATCTTCTATTTGTAGGTTCTTCAACTTGACGAGGTACTCAGTACTTTTTTAATTCAGTAGGTGCATGATTTGGGTTTCAAGGTTCTTGTATGATTTTCCCTTATTCATCAATCACTTTAAAAATCGTTTTAACTATGATAATGTTGTTCATTACCTTATTTAAATAATAAACATGGAAGACCAAAATAACACATGGGGATGGAGGAAAATATGATTAGTAAGGAATACTTTCAATCCTATGCAACGCCTTATAGGAGCCATAATAACTCATTGGGATTATGGTTATACTGATATGGGGGGGTGAATCAATATATGATACATTTATTTTAAATTTTTTATTTTAACCATCCATTAAACACTCATTTACTTTGAAATAATAAATACACATAAAATAAAATCATAGTACACAAAATTTAACCTATAAACCCGTTTGGGATAAAACATAAAGAACTTATATTTATAAATTCATTTAGGCACCAAACTACTATTACAAATTTTATAGGCACCATCCTACCATGGACACCAATCCCATCAAACAAGCAACAAATCAACAATATGTAGGAACCAACCTATTGGAAACACCAATATCTTCAACTGAGCAACAAATTAGTAATATATAGGCACCAACCTACTACAGACACCAATCTCCTAATGTTGTTATTGATAGTACTACTACTACTGCCTCTGATTCTTCTTGTACTTCATTCTATGTTTTGATCCTATGCCAATATTTACTCTTCAATAGACAACACCTATTTCTACATATGCACCATAATCTACTTCAAAACTACTACATACTATACTAAATCCCTGTTTAATTTATTGAAACATAGGATCCTGAGGACTAAAATGAATTTAATGTGAAAAGAAGACTATAGAAAAAAAGGAAATTTAGTCTAAATTGATCAAAATATTCATGGAAAATTGCACACACTTGGAGAACAAAATTGGAAGAATAACATTACATCCATCAATTAGTAAATTGTATGCAATAAAATCGTGTTACGAATAGGAGAATTCAAATGTATTAAGTAAGATTCGAATATACCACCCTGGACTAAATATGGAGATAACTTGGTGTGGGAAAATTACCACTAGAGATCACTAATGCAACTCTAAATAACTAAATCAGTTCAAAAAAGGTTAACTGACCAATTTAGGTGAGAAAAGGCACCCAACCTACCTTAAATCATGCAAACTGGCACTAGGATGACAAAAAGTGAACTAACTGATGGGAATCAGATCATAACTAAACATCGACCAGGGTCAACTGATGGTGATTGTTGGTGGAACTCACATTGGGTTCCTAAATTATAATGATTGGTCCATAGAGCTCCTAAACTCATGCAGACAGGCGCATTGCGTGTTAGGTGGCTCCTAGGTGAGTCTCCCATGAAACTAGTGAAGTGAGAATAATTTACTAAGCTAGGGAAATACAAATAGAATATGGTGGTGAGGGAGGATGAATAAATTAATGTTAACACCCCCTCTTAATCCTAACATGGAAAACCTAGGCCCTGGAAACTAAGATTAAAGGTAATCCATACAATCTAAATGAAAACAACAACTACTTAAAAACCCAAAGGAAATGGTGAAACAATCATGGGAAATGCAGTGTGATGGTCCTTGTGTGCATTGGTTTCTTGGTACTCTGCATGTGAACCTCTCCACCTTATTCCAATATGATGACATACAGGGGAAGAAATGTTGCTACTTTTTCAGACAATATTTCTTCTTTTGAACCTATTTGACAATATGAAAGGATTGAATTTGGGATGTCATGCCCTAGGGCCTTTCTTGAGCCCATACAATGGATTCCTCAACTTGCATGTCAAGAGAGAATCAAAGTACCCCTTAGTATTTTCCATGTAGATTTTTCCTTCCAATTTGTTAGTTTTAGTGACATGATCCAATTTCTCATTGTTCTTCAGTGAGTAGAAGTGTTGATCAGACCTTACCATCATGAAGCATCTCTCTAGGAGTTTGTGGCACCTCTCTACGAGAAGTGGGTTTTCTTGACATAGTGCAAGGCTCTCATTCTAAAATTGATATCTTGCTCTCCTCATGTGATATGACTCTCCATTCATATTCCCAACAACCTCAATAACTTTTTGAGCCCATTTAGGCCTAGGATTGGGAGTAGGGACTGGATCTGAATTTGGATTTGATTGAACTTCATATTCAATTCCATAAAATGATTCAACTTGGTGCGCTCCTTTAGATTATGAATCTAAAACATGAATGGAAACATTATAATATGAAAAAGGTTTAGGTAGGATGAATTTACATTCCCTTTCAAATGGCTGGTGAGAGTGCACTAGATCTAAGTATGGTAGTAAGTGTGAGAATTCATATTCCTTGGAGGCATGGTTTGAAACACCTTTTTCTCTTAGCTTCCTAGTTGAGATATCAAAGATCTCCATTGATTCTGGAAAAAATAAAACTTGCTTCAGTGAGACTCTATGAGTTGTATGGTATACAAACAATAGATTTTATTCCAATGAGGGCACATAGAGGACATTCTTAAACACTCCATGCTCTAATTTTATTGAACCCTTCCCTTCAACTTGAATTTGAGTGTCATCTCCCATGTGAATAATTGGACCATCAGTAAGTTGTAATGAAGAGAATGATTCTTTGGATGAAGCCATGCAATTGGAGGCTTCTGAATCAATGAGAAAGACACGATATTTTGAAAATCCATCCTTAAGTGCATGTCATCTCTCATGATATTTAATTTTATCTCCATAGCTACTCTTTCTTGATCCTTCAGGGAGAAAAATATTGTGCTACTCAAGGAGTCTTGACATCTTATTTATTGTCTTTTTCATACAACCTTTCTCTATATGGTTTCCTTTCCTACAATAGGAGAACTTGACCTTGTCAAACTTCTGATGTTTGTCCTTCTTAGATCCCAAGGATTCATTTGAAGGATCAAAATTTTATTTAGGTTCAAATTCACTGTTCCTCTTCTCCTTTCCTTTCCGTTTCCTCCTTTCTTGAGCATTCTTTGTCTCATCAGCCAAGGGAGCTCAATTTGGGGAGGCTCTAAGGGCTCCCATCTATATAAGCTTGTCTTGTTCCTGTATTATATATTATGTGAAGGAATCAAGGGATATAATTATCTAATGAGGGGTTTTTTAGTGTCTTGGAGTGAAAGGTGGATACAAACAATAAGAATTATGGGCCAATTTTGCTAAGAATTAAGAGCACCAATTGCTCATCCTTCTTCTTAATCCTGCACTATTTGCATTGCATGAAAAGGGATTTGAATTTTGAGAAAAAATGTTGTATAGTTTTGAATTTGTTGGGATGTAGTGATATCAACTCATTCTCCAAAATATGGCCCCTGAGCTCATCCTCCTTTCCAAATAGGATGTAGGATTATGTCGTACTTCTTTTAGAGTTCTCTGTTCATCAACATGGAAGAGTAGCGCCCTATATATGTGGATGCAAATGAAGCCAAATTATTCATCTAGCTTGTTTAGATGCTTTGTCTTCTCAAGAGGCTACCGAGGTTCAACCTATTTTCCCATAATGAATGTGTACAGACCCTTTATGCATAAGAATATTGGCATATCATCCCTCCAATAAAGATAGTTGAGAGGTCTGAGGATTCTGGGTGTCAGTGACTGTTGAATTCTCCATCTTATAGCTTCAAGAACAACTAATTCTTCAAAAATTATTTGAATGTACATGCAAAAACACTACAAAACACTTCAATTCGTAATAAAACCAATTCAATCACTCTCCACTTCGACATGTGCACTTTCTCTAGGTGCATCACGCTTGGCTATACTTCTCTGGACAAAATCTAGAGGGAGTAAGGCAAGAATACCAAGGTTTATGTGGAACCCAATTGCTTCTAGTGCATTAATGGAAGTTTGTGAGGTTTGAAGATGGAATAAAATTATGAATACCTACTTTGATACCATGTTTAATATAGGGAATCATAAGATCCTTAGGCCTAAATGAATTCAATGTCAAAATAACGCTGCAGAAAAGAAAGACAATTCAGTGTAAACTGGTCAAAATATTCATGGAAAGTTGCACACACTTGGAGAACAAAAATGGAAGAATAACATTACATCCATTAATCAACAAATTGTATGCAATACAATGGTGTTACAAATAGGGGAATTCAAATGCCTTAGGTAGGATTCAAATATACCAACCTAGACTGACTCCAGAGATAAATCGGTGTGAGAAATCGTAACTAGAGCTCACTAATGCAACTCCAGATAACTGAATTAGTTCACAAACAATTAATTTACTGATTTAGGTGAGAAAAGGAACCCGACCTCCCTTAAATCATGAAAATTGGCACTAGGATGACTGAAAGTGACCTAACTAATGAGAATCTGAGCATAACTGGACACTAACTAAGGTCAGCTGCTAGTAGCACTCAAAGTGGGTTCCTACATTATAGGGATTGGTCCCTAGAGATCCTAAACTCATGAAGACATGTGCATTGATTTTTAGGTGGCCCTTAAGTGAGCCCCCCATGGCACTAGTGAAGTGTCAATAATAGGCCAATCTAGGAAAAGACAAATAGACTATGGTGGTAAAGGGAGGATTAATTAATTAATGCTAACAAACCCTTAATTAAAAAGGGAATATCTATGAAATTATAAAGAGCTAGTATCTAGAACTCCTACAACAGGTACTTCAAGAACTATACTTCGTATCCTCCTAAATTCACTATTTGAAATGTCCTAGAATAAAAGTTATAGTTAAAAATACCAAATTGATATATTTGAAGATGATTTCAAGATCATTAAGAAACCCTAACTTATTGAGGTCATACATCCGAAATATAGAGATCTAGAATTTGAGACTTTTATCATAGGTACTTAAGCATTTCTACTTTATCTTCTCCAAGATTCAATTTGTGAAATATATTATAACAAAATCTATAGTTAAAATTTTGAACTAACCTATTTAAAGTTGATTTCAGGATAATTCATAAACCCTAACTTCTTGAGGTCATATCACCAAAAATATAATGAACCAATGTTTGAAAATTGAATCATAGGTATTTCAATATAAATACTACATTTCATCCTATTCTTACGATATGAAACATCCTAGAAAAGGGTTATAGTGAAAATTCCAAGGTGACTTAAAACTCTCCATTTTTTGAATGATATTCAATCTTTGGTCATCCACTTCTTCAAATGCTACAATTATTTCCCCAAGTTTGCCTATTTTATGATAAATTCATATATTGGATGAGTAAGTAAATATATGAACATTATATTCACTTATTTATAACCTTTTATGGGTTTCCTAGGGGATCCCTTTTCTTGCAGAGCCTACATGTTCGAGAAGACACATGGGGATGCTTTCTCCTTCAAACACTTTTCTTTCTTCACAAGTTGGTAACATACCTTGTATTCAATGCATTCAAGGTCAATAAACATATCCCTTTTCGAAGAGGTATAATTAGGTTTCCTCCTCACTATTGCAAGGTGTTCTCCTACACCCACAAGGTGGTATTATTGTGTAGTTTCTTCATATTCCTTTGTTTTTCTTACCTCTACAAGTGGGAAGTAAAGTGTACATAATACATTCACTTGAGAATCATAATTAACTATATTTGACGTGGGATCATAACAATATGGTCAACAATATTCATATTTTGTTTGGACATTTGTATCCTCCCCTTTCCTTTAACATCAATGATACCAATATTTCCAACAATCTTTCCCTTTTTCATTGATGGAAACCCTTAGAAAAATCTACAATAATCTTGTAGAAACTCTCAATGTCTACAACTCAGATTTTTTCATGCAATTATCCCCCTTTCTACAACTCATATTTTTCTTGATATTATCCCCTTTCTATAATTCCCCCCTTTGAAATTAATGGCAAAGGGATGCTTTCCTTGGTCTTGTGCGTTTCTTCAATATTTTTCCTTCATTGAGTATGTATACATTGTTTGAGGTTATTTTTGTTGTTGCCACCAATATGCTTGAGCTTAATTTTCTTATTTCAAGCTTTTGGGAGTTGAAGGTGAGAGTGTGTCCTTGATCACACATTTTTCTAACACTAATAATATTATGCTTCAAGTACTCAACATGAAAGACATTTTCTACTTTAGCCGTCAATTATAACTATACACTTTACAACTACCTTTGCACATGCATTTTCTCCAAAAGTGACACTACCTCCTTTTTCTTCTTTTACGGTGAGAAAATTCGAATGATCCCCTATAATGTATCTTGAACATATATAGTTAATATTCCATTCATTCCATTTATATTGAGCATAGAGTACAAGTCCACATTCTTCCTTTTTTTGTTCTTCTTTGCAGCGTGTCTCTTCTAGATATTCTTACTTTTATTTCCTTTTGCAAACATTGAATATTATTCTTTTTGTTTGGTAATGAAATCTTCTTCCCTGCTTTTCTTAGTAGATCCTATCATGTTTCTTCTAAAATAATGAACTATGTTCCCATAGTTATTGCACTTATAACACTTAATATAAAGTAAGTTGCAATGACAACTTCATCTAATCTAAGAAAATAAGTTGCAATTACAATTTCATCTACATTAAGAAAATAAGTTGTAATGTTTTCTTCTTCTTTCTTCTTCAAGATTTCAAAATGTCCTCTATCTGTTTGTATTTTGGCATGTTTGACTTTGTCATTCCCTCATAAATATTACAAAGTTTATCCTAGATTTCTTTTGCCAAGTTGCAATACATTACATTAACAATCTCATTTTTTGATAAACCACATAAAATAGAGTTTATAGCTTTTATATTATGAATATATTGCTTCTTCCCATCATAAATAGTTGGTAGAGATTTAAAAGAATCAAAACTAGAAATAAGAAAGTGACAAGCATCAAACCATAGTGCCATTAGATGGGATCATATTCTTACACTCCATAATGCACTGTTATTTAGCATTTCTTCAAAAGTATCCTTCCTGTCAATACATGTGTGTTCAAAGGATCTACCTTCCAATAGTTAAACTGAATTAGAAGGAACTTACTCTCATACCAATTGTTGGGATTATGGTTATACTGAGAGGGGAGTGCATTATTATAAGGTATTTTTTCTTACTTTAACCATTAATCAATCATTCATTTTCTTTAATACAATAAATACACATTTAAAACTCAAATCACATTACACATAATTTAATGGGGAAAACCTTTAAATAGGAGAAAACCGCAAAAAAATATCTTTATAAATCCCTGTAGGAACCAACCTACTATTACAAAATTTGTAGGAACCATCCTAAGAGGGACATCAATCCCCTCGAATGAGCACCAACTCAACAATATGTAGAAACCCACCTACTAGATACACCAATCTCCTATTGCTGCTACTATTATTTCCTTTGCTTATTCTTGTAGTTCCTTTTGTGTTCTAATCCTATGCCAGTCTGCATTGTTCCAATAGACAACACCTCTTTCTATACATGCACCATAATCTACTTCATACCTATGAAACTATAGTGAACCATTATCTGAAACCTGTACCATAGATACTTGAATACCTATACTTTATTATATCTAGGATTCATTGCATAAAACGTCTTGTAGGGTAAAATGCATACATTATTATTTCAACATTAAATTTCCAATCGTGTCTTGTAAGCTTCGAGGTGCTGGCACTATACATGCAAGCTTGGAGCCTAGCCCAACCTAGTCTAACCTAGCCTAATATAATATAACCTAAAGCCGAAAACACACTCAAACAAAACAATAAAATGGGAATAGCTCAACAATTAGGGAATAATCCCATCATAGGGTGACCATGTCTCATAATTTAGGTCATTAATCTATCATTTGATGGTTGACTAGAAATTGAAGTGCAAGAATTAAATACAAAATATAGAAAACAAAATATAAAAACAATCAAACCAAAAGCTAAAGTAATATAAAAGTGTAAAAGATTGAAGTACAAAATTTCAACACATAAGAAATTAAATCGAGCTATAAAATGCAAGTCAAGCAACACAAAGGATAAACTAAATTAATTAAAAAAGAGCCACAAGGTGGCAAATGTCCTTGGAATTTGACAATAGGGTTTGTAGGAATTTTATGGATTTAAAAACTGAGAACTATAAAAACATTCAAAACCAAAGTAATAAAGAAACTAAACTATCATGAAAGTACACAAATATCTTAAGGCTATAAAAAGAAAACTACATCTCAAATATCCACTTTCATGCTTAAGTGATCAATTAATTCACCATCACACCGTCATTGTTTACAATGCTCATTAACTCTAGCGCTATCCACGTAACTACATGAAGCACTATTTGTAGGTATAGAATTTAATTAGATGTGAGTGTGATTTGTAAAGGTGGCATTATAGTATATATCTATTGTGAATTAGGTGATATAATGATATTGATTAGTGCTGTCAGATCAATGTTGTCATCCATATATTGATGCCTCATCCCAAATCTAAAAATATATATAATAAACTATATACGAATACCTAGGTATTAAAATTTATGACATGTGATGTAGGAGCATTGAGTCAAAGTCCTCTTCTTTCTGAATAAGGAGTTAATGCTATTTTTTTGCTTCCATGTAATCATTTCTAGAAGGATAGGATTAATTGTTAATTTCTTGAAATTGGTTTTATAGATATGATTAGTTTGATTGTAATAAATGGAAATTTTCCATTGATATCCTCAAATCTTGTAAGGGGTTTCTTAAGGATAGGTTTGTTGAAGATTTACTTTCTTAAGGGCTCAGATCTTGGTTATTCGGATCTGACAAGGTTGAAGAGTTCTATTTAAGTGTTGAATGTAATTGATCTAAGGGTTGTTGATGGAATAAAGAACATAGTTTTCAATCCTCTGTATGTATTCGAATATATGATGTCTTCTTTTCAATAACTAGAAGTATGTTTAATTCTCTGTGTGTATGAATCTATAATATTGATAGAAATACCCAGAATCCATGAAAACAGAGATGTATTCAGCTGAATGTAACGAGAAGGAAATTGATCGTTTCATGGATCAATTCAAGTGTGATAGACTGAGTTAAAACCCCGTGAATTAGATAGATCTACGGTTGTGGATGAATTCCACAAGAGGAAAGTGTATGGGAGATAATATATCCACAAAGTTCAAGTGAAGTTCTACACTTGATCTCAGATCAACAGACAGGGAAGAAGCCGCAAGATATCAATGACCAATAATGGTTTCCACAATGCAAAGGTGCAAGCTCATTAAAGCAACAGAAAGTTAATTGCGGAAGAGAATATGAGGGAGACAACTTGCAGAAGTAGTTCAAGGAAAATCCGAAAAGCCGATCCACAGTTAGCAATCCACAATTGCGGAAAGATAGCTAGTATGTGGAAAAAAAGTTGTGAAAATATGAACTATGTAAATAACCTTGCGAAAGAAGATTTTAATCAGTGATTTTTGTTGATTAGGATCAGTTTATGATTGCTAACTCTTACCTAGAATCGGTTTTGGTATAAGAGCAGGAGAAATATGCCACCAAGGTGAGGATAAGAACATGGAGTCCCACTAGGAGGTGCTCGAGGAAGATAAGTTGTGGGTGCAAACACACATAGAAAATTGGCCGAACTCCAAGCTAGGATGAGACTATGGAGAGTAAGAATCCAAAGAGTATAGAGACTAGTGATGAAGAATAATCCTCTAAAGAAGAGTAAGAGTAGGTTGTTGAAGAAGTAAAGGTATTGAATATGTTGGTCAAGCTAGTAATAGGCCTAAAGGAGAAGTTCCCATGTATCAAGGTAATCTGAATGTCGAAGAAATCATGGAATGGATCAATGCATTAGAAAACTATTTTGACTTTGAATAAATTGAATATAAAAAAAGGTGAAATATGCAACGACCAGACTGAAAGGATATGTGGCCATTTGGTGGGACAAACTTCATATCCACAGGGAAAGAAAAGGTAAGTCCAAAATCAAAACTTGGGATAAAATGTTAGATAAATTAAAAGTCAATTTATTCCTAAGGATTATCAATTGACTCTCATTAGACAACTATAGAATCTTAGACAAAAAGGTATGAAAACTAAAGAGTACATAGAAGAGTTCTTTAGGTTGAGTATTAGCAATGGATAGATAAAAGGGGACATTGATAAAGTGGCCAGGTATATAAATGGACTAATATATGAGATACAAGATGAGATCAACTCGTTTAATTTGAAGTCTGTATAAGGAAGCCTCAAGAGTATAATATAATCTAGTAAGAAAAAAGAACCAAAAGAGTCGACGAAGAAGTAAAACAAGAGGGAAAGGATCTACAAACAAAGGAACAAAGTTTCATAACCCTAAAGATGAGGCAGAAGGTTCTAGTAGCTAGTCACCCCAAAGAGGAGGATTCATGGGAGACAGGTTTGATGCTAGAGGAAGATGTAGAAACATAGAAGTGAGATGCTACACATGTGGTGAGATTGGACACATGTCATCGGAGTGCCCAAGAAATAAACCTACAACTCAGAGAAATGAAAACATTGTTGAGGTTCAAGAGGATTCCAAGGAGGAAGTAGAGGTGAATAACTCTCATGAGGAAGGAGAATCTCTTATGATGAAGAGAGTTTTGGTAAAAACAGAGAAGAAAATGCATGAACCATCCCAGTGGAAGAGTATGTTAAGTACTAAGTGCAAGTCACAAGGGAAGTGTTGTAATATGGTTATTGACAGTGGTGGTATAGATAATTTGGTCTCCACTGAGATGGTAGAGAAGTTGGGATTGAAGAGGATAAAACATCCCGCTCCTTGTAGAGTGTCCTGGTTGCAGAAAGGACATCATCTCTTGGTGAATGAGCAGTGCAATGTGAATTTTCAAATTGGTAACTATAAATATGTAGTATTATGTGATATAATTCCTATGGATATGTGCCATATGCTCTTATGAAGGCCATGGAAATATGACAGAAAATATATATATGATGGAAGGAAAAAAACATATTCTCTGGAAAAGGATGGAAAGAGGAATACACTATTACCTTTGAAAGATGAAGCAACCCAAGGAGATTTAGGATCCAATATTTTGCTAATGACTGGGAAATAACTGTTACAAGAAGTCAAAAGGGAGAGGGAATTGCATTTTTTTCTTTTTGGAAAACCAAAGGTAATTTTAACTTCCACCAATTTAGATGATCTTCCTACTAAAGTTAGAACCTTGCTTGATGAATATGCTGATATTTTTTTGGATGAGTTATCAAATGATTTACCTCCTATGAGAAGTATTAGTAATTATATTGACTTAATACCTTGTGCAAGTATACCTAATAAGGAATATTACAGATTGTATCCTCAAGAGAATGAAGAGATCAAACAACATGTACAAGAGCTACTGTATAAAGATTTGGTGAAAGAAAGTTTCAATCCTTGTGCACTACCCATTGTGATTAGCCCAAAGAAAACTGGTGGATGGTGTATGTGCACTGACTCCTGAGCAATCAATAATATAACTATCAGACACATATTTCCTTTACCCCGCATTGATGATTTGATGCACTGTCTGAGTGGTTCAAAATATTTTTCAAAGATAGACTTGAAAAGTGGTTATCATCAGATAAAGATCAAAGAAGGGGGTGAATGGAAGACTGCATTAAAGACTAACAATGGAATGTATGAATGGTTATTAATTCCATTTGGGCTTACTAATGCTCCTAGTACTTTTATGAGATTGATGAATGAGGTCTTGAAGGAACAAACTGGAAAGTTTGTGATAGTGTACCTGGATGATATTTTGATTTTTGGTCAGAACAAAGAAGAACATCTAAGAAATATTAAATTGGTATTGGAAGCCCTGCATAAAGAGAAATAGATGATAAATTTGAAAAGGTGTAGTTTCATGAAGAAATAATTGATTTATTTGGGATTTGTAGTTTTAGAAGAAGGGTTAAAAATGGATCAGGATAAGGTACAAGTGATTATAAATTGGTCAACTCTGAAGAGTGCTTATAAGGTAAGAATTTTTCATGATCTTGCAAGATTTTATAGTAAAATCATAAATAATTTTAGTCAAATTTGTGCACCCTTAATAGACACCATTAGGGAAAGTAGACAACCTTTCAAGTGGATAGAAGCAACTGACATAAATTTCAAATTGTTGAAGAAGAAGATCACTGAGAAGCCTATTTTGGCTTTACCAAGATTTGACAAGGTTTATCAAGTAGAGATAGATGCTAGTGGGACAACAATATGATTCGTTTCGAGTCAAGAACATAGACCAGTAGCATACTTCAACGAGAAGCTAAATGAGGAAAAACAAAATAATTCCCCATATGATAAATAATTGTATTTTTTGTGCAGGATCTCAAGAGATGCAGGCATTACTTGATGCCCAAAGAATTTGTGTTATATTCAAATAACCATGCTTTGCACTTTGTAAATAAGCAACCTAAATTGAATCAGAAACATGCTAAGTGGGTGGAATTTTTGCAGAAATTTACCTTTGTGATCAAACATACAAGTGGAAAAACTAATAAAGTAGCCAATGCCTTAAGTAGAGTAAAGTTTATCTTGTGGGAAACTAGGGTCAGTGCTTTGGGATGTGAAATTTTGGTTAATATGTATAAGAATATGCAGATTTTAAGGATATATATGCATCCTATGATAATTTAGTTTCCCACAATAGAAATCAATGGTTGGGCCACATGCTACAAGAAGGATTGTTGTTTAGGAATAGTAAACAATGCATTCCTAATTGTTCTATGAGACAAAATATGATACAAGAGAAACACAGTGGAGGTTTGTCAAGTCATTTTGGACATGAAAAAACATTTGCTCGAGTGAGTACTTTTTATTTATGGCCAAGAATGCAGCAGGATTTGAAGAACTTTGTTGAAAATTACAGGATATGTCAACATTCCAAAGGAAGGAGACAACAATGGACTATATCAATCCCTACCTATTCCAACTAGGCCTTGGGATTCCATCGATATGGGTTTTGTTATGGGATTTCCTAGTACTTAGAGGGGAAGTGATTCAATTTATGTACTAGTGTATAGGTTTTAAAACATAGCTCATTTTATCGACGGCTTGTTAGAAGACCAATGATGCAACAAATATTACTAATTTGTTCTTTTCAAAAATTGTGAAGTTACATGGTATTCCTTTGAGCATTGTATTAGACAAAGATACATAATTTCTTGGTCATTTCTGGAGAAATTTATGGAAGAAATTGGGTACCAATATTAGTTTTATCTCTTCTTACCATCCTCAGACCGATGGTCAGATTGAAGTGGTAAATAGGAGCTTGGGAAATATTTTGATAAGTCTTGTTTATGAGAATCCAAAACAATGGGATTTAGCTCTTGCTCAAGCTCATTTTGATTACAATGATTCACCTAACCAGAGTACAGGTATGAGTCCTTTTCATATTTTGTATGGGATGCATCCAAGAGGAGTGTATGAAATCACGAGTTTGGGAGGATAGGAAATGAGGAGTGAAGATGGTGAATATTTTTCATCTAATATGCATGAGGTTCATTAAAATATTGTAAAGAAATTACAGGAAAGTACTAGAAAGTACAAACAAAGAGTAGAATTGAGAAGAAGGGAAGTTAAAATTCAAGTTGGAGATTTAGTAATGGCATATCTTAAGAAGGAAAGGTTTCCTAAGGGAACCTAAAATAAATTAAAGCTTAAGAAAATTGGACATTGTAAAATTTTGAGGAAGTTTTCTGCAAATACATATGAAATAGAACTTCCTTCTGACCTTGAAATTTCTCCATTTTTTAATCTTTCATATTTATACCCTTTTAAATATTTAGGTGTTTATACATAAAACATAATATCATGTAAAGATGGTCAACTAATAGATTGGAAAGAAAAATTACCTCAGAAAGAACAACCACAAATTGAGGCTATCCTTGACAACAAAGTTTCAAAGAAAAATAGGAACATAGATTACTTTCATTATTTGTCAAGTGGAAATATCATTCATCTAAAAGTGCAGCATGGATGACCGAAATGGATATTTCCATATGATAATGTAAACCCTAAATATTTATTGAAGAATTCTTTTCTTCCCTCGGAGTATGATGCAAGATCATCAAGTCAAAGTCCTCTTTTTTTTTAATAAGCAGTTAATACTATTTTTCTGCTTCCATGTAATCATTTCTAGAAGGACATGATTAGTTGTTAAGTTTTTGAAATTGGTTTTACAGATAGGATTAGTTTGATTGTAATAAATGGAAATTTTACACTAATATCCTCGAATCTTGCAAGGGGTTGCTCGATGATAGGTTTGTTGTAGATTTACTTTCTTAGGGGTTCACATCCTGGCTATTTGGATCTAAAAGGTTTGAAGAGTTATATTTAATTGTTGAATGCAATTGATCTAAGGGTTTTTGATGGAATGAAGAACAAAGTTTTCAATCCTATGCATGTATTTGAATATTTTATGTCTTCTTTTCAATAAACATAAGTATGTTTAATTCTCGGTGTGTATGAATCTATGATATTGATAGAAATACCCAAAATACACAAAATGGGTATGTGTTCAGTTGAATATAATAGGAAGGAAATTGATCATTTCACGAATAAATTTGATTATAACACATTGACTTAAAAACTTGTGACTTATACATATCTATGGTTGTGGATGAAATCTGCAAGAGAAAAGTGTACGTGAGATAATAGATCCACAAATTTCAAGTGAAGTTCCACACTTGATCTCAGATCAACAGACAAGGAAGAAGCCACAAGAGATCAACAATCGATAACGATTTCGACAATTCAAAGGTGGAAGCTCGTTAAAGCAACATAAAGTTAATTATGGAAGATAAGTTGCGAGAGATGAATTGCAGAAGAAATTCGAGGAAAAGTAAAAAAATTCAACCTGCAATTCACACTCCACAATTGTAGAAAGAAACTATGCAGAAGCAGAGTTGTGGAAATAAGCTTGCAGAATTGAGCTTGCAGAAGAATATTTTAATCACTGATTTTTGCTGATTAGGATTAGTTTAGGATTGCTAGATATTACCTGACATCAACAGGTAAGTAAAGTTGTTAAACGTCAATTTGACGACAAGTAATTTTGCAAACTTGTAGTACAAAATTTGAATCTATGTGTCAAATACATCTTAAGAACCAAAAAACGTTATATAGGTCATCAAATTCCATAGCTATTTGTAATGGCATTACATAACAAGGGATACCTGGTAGCTCGTCCATGCCGCATAGTGTAGGGATAGATAAAATGAGAATATATAAACTTGTCAACATCAAATAGTATATTTACTATGCAATTGTTGATTTTTCAATCAATGCCTTGCGTTTCCAATAGTTGAAGTTTCTCATGGAAAGCATTAACTAAGGATGTGGACATAGTTCCTACACTATCACATGAACTGAATGACTAAATTATTCACAAGTAACTACATATATTCTTTTGTGAATGCAAATAACACACTCTTTAATGGAAGTATGGTTAATGGTAATTATTATAATTAATAATTCTCTGTATATACTAATTAAGAAGCACGATCGCATCAAGTTGTATATTAAGATATCACTATTCACTCATCACTATGATATTCTAAATCCATGATTTTCCATTGTATAATTAAATTAAAATATATTTAAATTTATTTGCTATTATATTATATCAAGTTAAGCATTCGAATAGTTAGAGAAATACACTTAGTATATGGTATAGGTATTTTATGACCATCATCCAATTCGAAGAAAGAGAAACCAAGTTAATCATTCCAATAGTTAGAGAAATACCCTTACTATAAGGGATAGGTCCTCTATGAACATCGTCCAGTTTAGAGAAAGAGTTGAGAGAAACTCATGTAAGTAGGTCCAAGCATTTGTGTTCTTTTATGAACCATATATTGCTCATTCTTGCAGCTTTATCTATAAACCTCCTTCCCGACATTAGAAACGATTACTCATTAATAGTGAAAACGCCTCCAAACTTTGTGGCAACATCTACTAGATATTACATGATGTTTTTTTTGTAATGAATTCATTCCCAGTGTTTCCTAGTGGGTTCAATTCGAGGCAGCTTAATTGATCTCAAGTGGAAGGTCATTGCTTTTTGACTTGTGTGTACAAGTGGAAGGTCATTATTTTATGACTTGTGTGTATGATCGTTATGTTGTGTAGAATAAGGAGGATATGTCCATCATTGGAAAATTAGGATCTAGCAAATGACACTGTAAAATTTGTAAGCAAATGTTTCAAAAATTATCACTCAATGAGTTGTTATTTTTTAATTAATTTCAGGTTATTTTTTAATTAATTTCAGGTTACTATGTGATGCCAGTAGTAATTTTTGTATGATGATAGTTATTAACATTCACTCATACTAATTTTGGTTTTATTTAAAAAAAAATGAAATTAGTAACTTGATTTTGAGACCATTTAAAAAAGAAATGAGTAGTTTTCTTTTAAGATCAATTTTATTTCTATTATAAACAAATCTTGAAAAAGACATTCCTAAAACACCATAGCTAATCATTTATTAATAAAATTTAATTTAAATTTAGTGTTACTAAATTTTTGTGAATATGGATTTTCAAAACTTCAAAACATTCTTGAATGAAACCACTTAAAAAGTAAATGAGTTCTTTCTTACCACCTAAAAGGAAAATGAGTCACTTGCTTTTAAGATCAATGTTTTTTTAATGTCCAAAAGTTTTAGGAAAAACATTAGTAAATCACCATAATTAATTATTTATTAACAAAATTTAGTAAAAATATATTGTTAAACTTTATATGAATAATGATTTTCAAAACATTTTCTAATAATAAGTCATCTTGATACTAATTTAATAAAACTTTGTATAAAATTATCAAATTAAAATTAATTTTTTAAAATAAAAAACATCACATTATCAATTTAATGAATAATCTATTCCTACTTAATAAATAATTACTAAAACTTTTTGTTTAAAACATTCTTGAATGATGAAGGATGTTGTTATTAATTTTATATAGCTTTCTATAAAATTATCAAATTAAAAATAATTTAAAAAATAAAAATCATCATCATATTAATGTAATGATTTATCTATTCTTATTTTATAAAAAAGCTTGTAACAAATAAAAATACAATACATGTGGATGGTCTCCACGTTACAATTACTTTACTTTTCCTTTTTCCAAAAAATTGTTTAATTATTTTAAATTTCTATTGTTATTTATTGTTTTATTTTTAAAATATTTAATTTTATACATGTAGACATTTTATAATCGCATAAAAAAGTGAATCTTAATCTGCTTTGTCACACAATAATAATGATGCATCTTTACCTCTTTACAGTATTAATTAAATATCAAGTAATTCCAATATTGATAAGTTTAGTAATTCAATATAATCACAGTTTAGTCCTTTGCTTGAGGTGATGAGCAAAGGCTCAAGCATATAACCAATGGAAATGAGACACGCCCCCAAATTTAACAGTACATGAGTAAAGAGTGTAATAAAAATATTTATTTTTATCTCCTTATAATTAGTAAAGAGTGTAATACATATATTTATTTTTATCTAATTATAATAGGTATTTTTGTCAATATGTAATGATTACATAATAAGATAAAAGGATTAATAATTTTTTTAGTCAACCTATGATTAATATAAAGTCAACTGTGTATGGAGGGATAATAAAATGTTTTGTGTATAGCAAATAAGATCTCACACAAATATGTTTTAAAAATATAAATTTAATATGTCATAATATTTAACATTCCAACATTTCTAGAATGACATCATCTTTGTGAACCAATAAAAATATTCATAATTATTTTATAGAAAAATCAAAATATATACACAAAAATTCAACTATATCAAAACATTGAACAATAAAAAATTTATTTTCATTGCAATGAAATTAATACATCTTACCAAATACTATATGTCCAAAAACGTAATAATCTAAATAATCTATACTATTTAACACACTCAACATATTATATCTATATATATAATATTCAAAATATTAAAAAATATATTACATAGGTTACAAAATGATAAAATACACTACAAGACAAAATATTTTCAAAAAATATGCAACGACTTATTATATTAGGAAAACAATGCATGTTTAATGGTTTAAATATGGAATATAACACATGTTTAAAAATACTCATTTATAGAAAGTCCATTTCAGAAAGAAAATAATTTTGACAACACTAGTTGATATATATATATATAAAATTAATGGTTTGCTGCATATGAAATTCACCAATGAAAACGTTTTTGGAACAAGATTTGAAAATCACTATTTACCGAGAGAAAGAAGTTTGAAGAAAACTTGATAAATAAACCATGGATCATGCAAGGCGGTTTGACACACTCTAATTTATACAACAAATGTGAAACAATACAGAATACAATGTACACACTCTAGACGTGAAATTGCATGATTAGACCAGCGTTATATGCAAATGAGAATTGATTTGAGAATAAATGTACTACTGAAGAGTGAATACATAATCCAAGAGACTATATGGAATGATTGATGAGTATTTAGCACAATTTGTTTCACAATTTGTTTCCTGACATTTTTAAATGCACAGGGAAAGGTACATAGAGAACTAAAAGGTTGAGAGGAAAGTCTAAGTGAAACTTTTAGCGGCAGAAGTTGTCTTAATTTAGATAACTCTTAGTTGTGTTGAGTTTTATTTGATTGAAATGTGAGTTATGTTTAAATTTATAGGTGTTCTTTAATTGTATTGTTTATGATGGTTGTAACATACCAAAAAACTGAAAAATAAATATTTATTATTTATTTCAGAAAACACATTATGTTCAATTTATTGTAAAGTTTATGACCAAGTGGGTCAAGAATGACTGTAATTGAAGAATTATTTATTTTAATAATTAATTAAATGAGACACCTATCCAAGAGAGATTGTTCACTGACCCACTATTAGGGAGGAGCAGCGGTAGAACGCTAGTTGACAAGTGGCGGCACTAGCATTTCACTTTCTAGTTGTTGTGGGAGCATAATCCCTAAAAAAACGGTCATGCTCCCTGAGAGGGGGAACTGAGCTAGTGACCATTTAATTCTAAGACTGATCCAATAAACCATGAAATTGAGCAGGAGGCTCACTACTTATTCTGATTTCTAAGTGAATGAACCTTGTGACTGCTGCAAATTGAAAAAATTCAGGCACACAAGAAATTTGACGAGGGGATAGCTAAAATGATTTGCTGAGATAGGTCTTCTACAGAGTGTTAAGTTGCAATAAGTTTCTTGTGTGGCAGAGATCTTCGTCTTAGTGGTTCAGTGAACATGCTCAAGGGTCCTAAGCAAGTAATTATTGGCTGCTTCAGGAGAAGGTTGGGTGGAACAGTCTCCTTTGGGTGTTTGTCCCCTTGTTGCATATTATACAGGTTCAACTATTATTTAATTCTGAATCTGTATATTTATTTGAATTATGCTCAGTAACTATAATGGAATGATTGGATATGTTAGGTACTCTAGATCTGGAAGCTATTAGAGAAACTACTTTTCTGTTTATTTTCTTATCTGTATTTCCTATGTGAAATCTGTGTATGAATAGGTTATTAGTTACAGAATTTTATTATTTCTAAAGAAGAGGAATCAGTAAATTAGTAGAAGTTAACTGTTAAACTAGTTCTAGATGAATACGATAGTCTTCATGTTCTTAGTATTTTAAATTACTTTTATCTTAGTTCTTTTAAGTCTATTTTTGTATTCCATTGTTTAGAACTAGTTACCCTTTTCCAGTAAGGCCGAGTTATGACTCATTTGTCAAATCATAGATTCTGTTAAAATAATTCAAAGTATAAACATTAACTGAGCTAGGTTCCACATAGTTTATTTAAAACAACAGATCCAGTTCTTAAAACAATTTAATGATACCAAATTGAGATTATCGACAGACCATAGCACGAGTTACAGGCAAAGTTGGCGTTGTTTTCTGCAGCTTTATGCTTACAAAAGAAAGTTATAGACAGCCTTAGGGATTAATATTAAATTTTTTTTGAAATTTTTTTTTTTATCTAAAAATTAAACTATGGCCCTATGGCCTCCTTTACACACAGTCACTGTGAAATTGGCCTCACGGCCAAAAGATCTTACAACTAGAAAAAAATGACAACCAGAGTAGAAGAAAATCTAGTTCATATATATTTTCTATATAAAAGAAGGGTTTACATATTTAAACTCTCACAGAGACATGGGCCATGAAAGGTGAGGCCATGAGTCTTACTGGAGTAAAATATTTTTGGTCAATCTCTTTCCAATACCCTCATCGTAGAGGATCTATTTTCCTTATAACATGCGTTACATTGAAAAATTTAAGTAGTATTCTAGAAACCATTCTTTACAAAGAAAGAAAATTATAACTGTTAGTTCAGATAGTTTTCTCTTACCTTTCTCAGTGTTATGACTCGAACCCGACACATATAATTATCACCAGAACGTAAACAAAGAACCTCACCCACAAGCATTCCAACCTTGGATAGGTTCTGAAGGTAACGGGGGAAGATTTTTATTGCTCCTCCACCTATGTTCCGATAGACGTTTTGCAGAGTCAAGCACCCAGGAGTCAAAATGAAAACAAGAACATTAAATGCCTCACAAAACCCCTTCGAAGTAATGAGCTTGTCCTTCATAGTGCATTAAACCTCTAGGGTTTTGCATTGTATCTTGTTGCTAACAGTTGGATATTTTTATTGAAGTCACATGGTCTGATTATAAGAAAATTAATGCCATGTCCTTTGCATAGTATCTTCATTAAATAAACCCTATGTTGGTTGTAATCCATCGCTTCATAATCAAATGCAAACTATTTTGCATAATATAAATACTACCGAGAAAATTGTATATTATATAAGTTATAAGATAATTATGTTTTGAATGAGGTTAAGATATAAGCTATTTCCAAAACCTAAGAGGACTGTTGATTCAATGTCTTGTAGTATAGTTTTGTTCCTTAGCAAATCCTAAGAGCGACTCCTCCACCTACACTAAAAGAAAAAAATGATCATGTGTTAGTCATAAAGACTAAGTAAGATCATGACCATGACCTTCAACGACCCTTAAGTACCAGAAAATTAAAAGAATAGAAAAATGATCTACGACATTGCAAACAAAAATTTAACAACGGTTTTGTCACAAAGTAGTAATAAACTAAATGGTTGAGGTATTATTGACAAGTGTTGTAAGAAGAGGCATGCTAATACAAAACTTAAACATAGGCATGTAAATCTTGTGGATTATAATAAGGTCACATCATCACGTTAAAGGGAGTAAGTGATGTATAATATCTCTTGAAATTTCATTCCTAGTAATTTAAATGTTACACCTAGTAATTTTTGTTAAAAGGAAAGCCGGTACTTTAAATCTATGAAAATACTATTGTCAACTTAATAAAATGATAATTAAGAATATGTATCCTCTACTTTGCATTGATGATCTATTTGATCAGATACACAGAGTGACGATATTTTCTAAAATAGACACGAGGTCTGGATATCATCAAGTCAGAATCAAAGACAAAGACCTCTTTAAAACTGCTTTCAGAACTAGATACGAGCACTATGAATGTGTTGTTATGCCCTTTGGGCTAACTAATGCACCAACAACCTTCATGTGCTTAATGAACAATGTCCTAAGAAAGTACTTGCACAAATTTGTAGTGATCTTTATAGATGACATATTAATCTATTCTAAAACAAAAGAAGAACACGATGAACACTTGCAAATAATACTACAAGTTTTAAGAGAACATCAATTCTATGCTAAGTTCAGTAAAAGTGAATTTTATAAATATAAGATGCAATATTTAAGGCATGTAATATCCAAAGAAGGGATATCAGTAGACCAAGATAAAATAAAATAAATAATTAATTGGCATGTTCCCAAGGACTTAACTGATATATGATCCTTTATGGAAACAATAGGTTATTAAAGAAAATTTATCGAAGGATTTTTGAAAATTGCAAATCCTATAACATCATTACAGAAAAATGTAAGAAAATTGTTTGGGATCAGAAATGCGAAGAAATTTTAATAAATGAAAAGGATTATTAACCACTGCACCCATTCTAAAAATAGAAGATCTAGAAAAATATTTCGTCGTATGCACTGATGCATGCAGCGAAGGTTTGGGTGGAGTATTGACGCAAGAAGGTCATGCAGTTGCGTATGGATCAAGGAAGTTAAAAAATCATGAAAATAATTATTCAACGTATGACTTAGAGCTGGCTTCCATAATCCATGATTTAAAAATGTGGCACCATCATCTAATAGGGAAAATATTTTTATTAATGTCTGATAACATAAGCCTAAAATAATTGTTCGATCAACAAAATCTAAAGGCATGGCAAGCTAGGTGATTAGCTTTCCTTAGCGAGTATGATTTTGAAATCAGACACATTTAAGGGAAAGAAAATAAAGTGGTTGATGCCTTAAGAATAAATGCAGTAACAAGTTTTGTAGCTTCCATTAGTAGTTATAAAACTGATTTAGAGGACAAATTGAAAAAAATAATAAAACTGGACCCAGAATACCAAAATTTAAAAGAAAAAGTAACTCAGAATATATCTGAAAATATAATTACAGTTATGAAAAAGGTCTAATACTGTATAAAAATAAACTTTATGTGTCGAATATATCATAATTTAAACTGTTGATTTTGAATGAAGTGCACAAAAGTTCTTATTCCAGACATTCAGGGTATCAAAAGATGATAACAATGTTGAGAAAAGAGTATTTTTGGACTAATATGAAAAATGAAGTTGTTGAATTTTTAGCTAGGTGTATAGAATGTCAACAAGTTAAAGTTGAACATCAACACCCATCAGGTATTTTACAACCATTACCAATCCCAGATTGGAAATGGGAAGTCATTAGTCTTGATTTTGTAACTAACTTACCTAGAGGCCAGAAATAAAATGATTCAATAATGGAAGTTGTGGATAAACCAAGTAAGGAAACACACTTCATACCTATTAAAACAACTTATACAGCTGCTAATATTGCTAACATATTTATGAAAGAAATTTTTCGTTTGCATGAAATTCCATAGGTAATAATTTCTAACAAAGATCCTAAATTTCCTTGTAAGTTATGGAAATATTTATTCAAAGGGATAGATACTAAATTGAATTTTAGTACTACTTATCATCCGTAAATGGATGGAAAAACAGAAAGAGTCAATCAAGTACTAGAAGATATATTATGAATGTATGATAGAGATTATCCCAAGAAGTGAGAAGACTATTTGCACTTAGTTGAATTTGCTTATAATAACCATTATCAAGCTTCAACAAAGCTTATTCCTTTTGAAATATTATATGGTAGATAATCTAACACTCAGATTACATGGAGTAATCTAGTTCACCGTTTGATGCTAGGAACTGACTGGTTAAAAGAACCGAAACTAATAGTGAAACGAGTACAAAGCAATTTGAAAACTGCTCAGGACAGACAAAAGAGTCATGTTGACCTTAAAAGAACTCTGAAGGAATTCCAAGTAGGTGAGTATGTGTTTGTTAAGGTAAAACCCAAAAAGAGATTCTTTAAACTAGGTATTTGTGCTAAATTAGCACCCAGGTATTGTAGACCGTTCGAAATATTGACAGAAGTGGGGCAAGTGGCATATCAGTTAGCCTTGCCCCCAATCTTAGAGTACATAATGTCTTTCATTTTTCTATTTTGAAAAAATATGTATATGATGATTCTCATGTGATTGACTAGAATGTGATTCAGGTAGAACCAAAAGGATATTTTCCAGTAGAACTAGATTGTATTCTCGAAAAGAGGGAAATGTATCTTTGGGATTGCACCATTGGACAAGTAAAGCTGCAAAGGAAACAACTCAGTTCAGATGAAGCAACCTGGGAATTGGAGTGCAATATGCAGGTGGCATATTTGGCTTTGTTCCAAGAAGATTCAGAATAAGTTAAGCAACATTGAGGATGACGTTGAACTTAAGGGGGGGGTGTTTGTAACATACCCAAAAAATTAAAACTTAATATTTATTATTTATTTCATAAAAAAAATATTTTAAATTTATTGTAAAGTTTATGAGCAAGTGGGTCAAGGATGACTGCAATTGAAGAATTATTTATTTTAATAATTAAATAAATGAGACACCTATCCAAGGGAGACTATTAAATGAGTTTTTACTAACCCACTAGGAGGAAGGAGCAGTTGTAGAAGGTTGGTTGACAAGTGGCAGCACTAGCATTTCACTTTCTAGCTGTTGCAGGAGCATAATCCCTAAAAACGTGGTCATGTTTTCTGAGAGGGGGAACTGAGCTGGTGGATCATTTAATTCCAAAACTGACCCAAATACCTAGGAAATATTATATAAACCATCAAATTGAGAAGGAGGATCACTACCAATTCAAATTTCTAAGTGAATGAACCTTGTCACTGCTACAAACTGAAAAAAGTCAGGCACACAAGAAATTTGATGAGGGGATAGCTAAAGTGATTTTCTGAGATAATTCTGCTACTAATTTCTAAGTTGTAGTAATTTTTCTGTGTGTAAGAGATCTTTGTCCTAGTGGTTCAGTAAAGAGGCTTGGGGGTCCTAAGCAAGTAATTATTGGTTGCTTCAAAATAAGGTTGGGTGGGACAATATCCTTTGGGTGTTTGTCCCCTTGCTGCATATTATCCAGGTTCAACTATTATTTAATTATGAATCTGTATATCTATTTGAATTATGCTCAGTAACTTTAATGGAATGATTGGATATGTAAGGTACTCTAGATCTGGAAGCGGTTAGAGAAACTACTTTTTTGTTTATTTTCTTATTTCCTATGTGAAATGTGTGTATGAATAGGTTATAAGTTATAGAGTTTTATTATTTCTAAGGAAGAGGAATCTCTAAATTAGTATAAGTTAATTGTTAAACTAGTTCTAGATCAATATGATATTTTTCCTGTTCTCGATATTTTAGTTATTTTAAGTCTACTTCTATATTCCATTGTTTAAAACACAAAATGGCGTGTCCAGATGGCCATGAAAGGTGAGCTCATGAGTCTTACCACTGGTAAGATATTCTTGGCTAGTCTCTTTCCAAAACCCTCGTCGTAGAGGAATTTTTTTGCTTATATCCTGCATTACATTGAAAAAGTTAATTAGTATTTTAGAAACCATTCTTTACAAAGCAAGAAAATTATAACTCAAAGTTCAGAAAGTTTTCTCTTACCTTTCTCGTTCTTATGACTCAAACCCGAGACATACAATTATCACCAGAATGTAAACAAAGAACCTCACCTGCAAGAATTTCAACCTTGGATAGGTTCTGAAGGTAATGGGGGTTGTGTTTTATTGCTCCCCCACCTTTGTTCATCGATACAGGTTTTATAGATTCAAGCACCCATGATCCAAAATGAAAATGAGAACATTAAATTCCTTATAGAACCCCTTCAAAGTGATGGGATCGTCCTTCATAGTGCATTAAACATCTAGGGTTTTGCACCCTATCTTGTTGCTAGTTGTTGGATATTTTTATTGAAGTCACATGGTCTGATTAAAAGTAAGTTAATGTCATGTCCTTTGGATAGTATCTTCATCAAATCAACCCTAAGTTGGTTGTAATCCATCGATTCATCATCAAAATCCAAACTATTTTGGATAATATAACTACTATGGAGAAAATGGTATATGATATAAGTTATAAGATAATTATGTTTTAAATGAGTTTAAGGTATAAGTGATTTCCAAAACCTAGGAGGACCATTGATTCAATGCCTTGTAGAATAGTTTTGTTCCTTAGCAAATCCTAAGAGTAATATCCTTCACTTGCACTAAAATAAAACAAGGATCATGTGTTTGTTGCACTACAATAAATTTGACATTTAGGGGCAGTTGTATTCCACCTCCAAATGTCACTTTTGGTTGCGGTTTTGGATTTGGAGGTGGTATTTGAAAAAATTTCCGTAATAGTACTATGCTAAATGTTTTGACTTTTATGGGCGGTTCTGGAAGAGATCAAACCGCCCCTAAAAAGTGACTTTTAGGGGTGGTTCTAAACCCTCCCCAAAAGTGACTTTTGGAGGCAGTTCTAAACCCCCACCAAAAGTGAATTTTGGAGATAGTTCCAAATCCCCCCCAAAAGAGGATTTTGGGGGCGATTCTAACCCCCCCCTAAAGTTACTTTTGGGGGCGGTCTTTACAAAACCTCCCCTAATAGCACCAAAACCAATTTTTTTTCCTTTTAGGGTGGTTCTAGAATAGATCAAAACCACACCTAAAAGTGACTTTTAGGGGTAGTTCTAAACCCCCCCAAAAGTGGTTTGGGGTGGTTTTGGATTTAGAGGAAGTCTTTACAAAATCGCCCCTAATAACACTGATGCTAAAAGTTTTGACTTTTAGGGGTGGTTTTGGAAGAGATCAAAACTGTCCCTAGAAGTGAATTTTGGGGGCCATTCTAAACCCCCCCAAAAAGTAAATTTTGGGGGCGGTTTGAACCCCCCCCCCC
>LPNX010115273.1:1006471-1086457 GCA_001517045.1 Pseudotsuga menziesii
CCCTAAAACTCTTTACAAACCTTTGAGGGAGGTTATAAACCCCACTCGTAGGTTTATATAGAGGCAGTTCTAACCCCTGCCCCTGCCTCCCCCCCCTAAAATTCTTTACAAACTTTTGGGGACGGTTATGAAACCCCCTTGTAGTGACATATGAATTTAGTTTAGAACCCCCCTCATAGACATAATAGATCATAATAAAATATGCTTTATTTAAAACATCAATATTGCAATATCATTAGGGCACGAAGGAATCGAACCTTCAACCCCCTACTTGTAAAGCAGGTGCTCTAGCATTGAGCTAGAACACTTGAAGAATTGGGGAAAAGGGAAATATTAACACCAAGATTGCATCATTTGTAATTCTAAGAAAATACTAATAATCCCAACATTGTATTTTTCTCAAGAGACCTATGAAAGTGGTCTAAATGGATCTGACCTTATAATTTGGATGAACTTGAAAGGTTTCATATGCAACATTGATTCAATAAAGAAAAAAATAATACAAAAAAGGTTTTGCAGGACAAAGTTGGCATTCAAGTTCACACACATACTCTAGAAGTGAACATCTAACTAGAATTTCAAGTATTTATGGATAAAAATGCACATCTTTTCTAATGGTTTCTTGATGGATCCATGTAAGAGTAGCCTTCTCTTAAAATTTATGTCAGTAGATCACTGGGTTCTACAACTATAACATATTTAGACCCAACTAAATCTAGTCTTGTGATATAAATATCATTCAAATACACTATGGATAAATACAAAGATTAAAAATTCCAAAGAACGGATAAATATATAATCTTTTCTAAGATAAACAACTCATAATAACACATTTATAGATATAGAATACCTACTACTAATATAATCGCGAATGAACACCACCATCACTCAAAAGGCCAATGAGATGAAGTATGCCATTTTCAAAACACTCCTTAATGTATTTAAGTCCTTCTCCCTCGTGGAATTTTCCAGAGGCAAGAGCATAATCCACTAATTTTTCTCTGCACCCAAAGTCAAAATCAAAGTTAATATGTTTTCCATTCTAAAAGATATATAACAAATAAATAGTAGAAATATCCTTTAAGTTATCATTTATACAATCATAAAGTACATCTTATACAAATACCATATGATATCACCCAAATTTGTAAGGTGGTTAATAAATTAACTATTACACAACCATGATTTCAACAAAGTGTTAATGCTTACCAAATATTAATGCAGGGAAAATACCCAATGTATAGGATTCTCATAAGTCACTCTGAATGCAGAAATGATCCACATGCAAGATATTCCTTCTTCACTCTAATCCTTGATAGTTTTCATCAATAATTTTCCACAAGTTAAAAAACTACAGTAAGCAAAAATAAAGTGAGCTCCTTGTTTACCTTACTTGAAAATAACAGATATCAAGCATAGTAAGTCATGGAGGATAGCAGATTCGGATAAGGACTTTCTTCCTTCTTTGAAGAATCTGGAAAATAGAGTAAGAGTTTTATTTAATCCAATTGAGTCATTTATATGGATAACTTAGCTTTAGATTACAGAGCTTGTTAGCTTGCAGAATATTTTAGGGAGCTTATTAGATCTTAGTTAGCTCGAGGAAGGTTTGATCAAGAGGAATAAGATCAGAGTTTAGACTGTTAGAGATTACACATAGAGAGAGAGAGAGGTCTCTATTTGTAATGATTGATCCATTGTATTTAGGTTCAGATAAAGGACAATTGTGAAATAAGATCATATGCCTGTATTTTTGGGTCAATTGAGTTTATTGATTGAGTTTGGAAACAATTTCCCATTTGAATCATATCTTGTGACCATGTTGACTGTATGGTTAGTTGAATGAAAAAATGTCTTGAGTATTGACATTTACACACAGTAAGTCATTTTTAGTTGTGCGTTGTAAGGTAGATCCATGACATAGGAGAGATTGGTTAATGAGGTTACAAGTCGACCATGGTGATCAAGAGGTGAGTCGATCAATGATGGAGAACTATTTTTTTAGGATAACTAGCACGATAGAAGAAATTCCTGACTGGCGTGATACTTTATAAAATCCTCCCTATAACAATTCAAGTCCACTGTCGATCTAGATCTAATGGTTGTTAGTCCATTTTGTCGATGATCTAGCAAGTGGGTTAATTGAAAAAGTTGAGCACGAAATCATTGTGTAGTCCAGTTCACCAATGGTAATCTTTGTGTAATCTTTCGGCCATGCGTGAGCGCATGTTGGGAAGTACGATTGCAGATGAGGATCCTAGCCACGCCCAAGCTTATGGCAGGAAGTACAGTTTTAGGCCCGAAGTGATAGAAAAGGGAGATTCACAGCACATAATAGATATGGTCTTTAAGGCTCAGAGTCAGGGAGTAGTATAAGTGCTAACCAAAACACCTCCAACCCGCTGGAATCCGACATACCAATTTTGTTCTAAATCATAATTTCGAGTATTTAAATCATAATTTTAATGAGTTGGGTGGTTTTAAAATCAATGATTTAGTTTAAGGCGGTCCAATAAAATTAGTAAAATCACAAAATGGTGAAATTAACAATTTCATAGCAAAAATTTGGTAGATCTTGATAAAAACTCAACTGGAAAAGCGGGGTGATTTGGTTAGTGTTTATCGTACGTGCTCATGGGGTGCCAATCTAGGATGACCCCAAGATGATTAAGGTCGAGTATAGAACCGTTATGATGGTGAGGTGGCCTCCACATTTATATTCCGAAGAAGGTCTTCACTCTACTCAATGACCTCCATGGAGTATCTGAACCTCTTTTTTGCCGAAAGGGCTTATGACTGTGTTTTCCTCTCTGAAGCATAGGTGCTTGGTGAAGATTCTATCTCTTGGATTTTTTCGATGGCTCCCAAATGATCTCAAAGGGGAATCTTGGGGTTGGGTGAAGTCTTGGCTGAAAATAGCAACAAGGGCCGTGTGACTAGAGCCCAGATACAAGCGCGGGAGGCTGCTAACTTCTTCAAAAAATTTGTTCTTCTGGCGAAATGCAATGAAATTGAATCAGTTGCAGACTGTTTATGGGATGAAGCTAAGGCCATGCCTAGGGAGGATTTGCACCATGAGGTTGAAACTTGGGTGGTAGACCTAGTTAATATTGCTAGGAGGGTTGCGGCTTATGATCTATTGGGTTAACATGAACCCGATTGTGCACTCTTCGCTTAGTGCTGCTAAAAAACAAGAAGGGGATGAAGAACCAGTGAGATTTTGGAAGGAACACAACTTCGATTGTCAGCTAATGCACAGAAAGATGGACATCATGGTCACATATATGGGGATTTAATTCTTCCACCCAAGGATGGAGAAAGCGGAGGTCAGAGGGACGATCATGACCAAGTCAATCAACATGATTTCCATGAATCCCTCCAAGAAGATGAAGCAGATAAAACACTCCTCTCCAAAAGTGTCCTCTCAGGGCTGGGTTTGAGGCCCCTATGTTTATCCTCTTGTTATTTCTTGTTCAATTTAGTATTAGTGGTTCCAGTAGTGATAGGATTTATAGGAAGCTTATGTATGTAATCGAGATGGGGAACGACATGAACAATATCATTGTTTTGTTATTTCTTATTCAGTTGTCTGTTAGTGGTTCATGTAGTGATTTGCTTTATGGGTAGCTTATGTATGTAATCGGGATGGGGCACACCATGAAAAATCTGAATGTTTTGTTTCGGGATGGGTGGTTCTATTTTGGATCAAATGTAAATCTTGTCAGAACTGGGTAGGTGGTTTCTGGACATGTTATTTGGAATGTAATTAAGTGACTATGCAGTAATACAATCCTTTTATTTACAGAAAAAATGGAGAAATTTTGAAATATTCTACAAGTGCTTCAATTTCTCACCTTTCAGCAAAAAGGACAGATACAATACATGTTTGGGTACACAGGGTACTCCCAAAAGACCGAACACCTTGAGCAACCGCTTCACACAAATAGATCACAGATCAACACACCGATGTTTGTCACATGGTTAAAACCCTCAAGAGTGAAAGAGTCTACGGCCCCAGCCAAATAGCTACTTGGAGCAATTTATTATGCAAAAGAAAGAAAGTTACATGAGCTTCTCATAATTGATCAACTATCCAAGGACCCTCTATGCTCTTTAAATAGAGATTATATACCAATCGGGTGTTAAGCCACAGACCAATGGTAGGTATGATCTAAGAGAAGTTGAACCATCAGATCACTCTATGTCTAGAACATATCGTGACCGTCAGATTAGAATATTTACAAATGCATACTAATGCATACTAAAGAAACACACTTTTACCTAACGGATATATTACACAAGTTGATCTTAAGTAACTCCTAAGTGTCTAAATATCCTAACATCCCCCCTTAAGAATAACTTGAGATAGTATTGAAGGATTTACAAAAGTGACACTATTAGGAGAAGGAACGAGGCATTAGAGCCTATCCCCCCTTAAGGACACATTCCTGAACTCCTAACATAGACCGAAGTTTAGAAAACTTTTCTTTTGTAAGAGACTTGGTGAAGATGTCTGTAACTTGATCATTTATAGGGAAATAGAGAACTTCAATAACACTATCATGAACAAGATTTCTGATGAAGTGCATGTGTAGCTCAATGTGTTTGTCGCGCTAATGAGAACTAGATCTTTGGCAAGCTTGACGGCACTTTGATTGTCGCACCAAAGTGGAGTAGGTTGCTACTGCTCAAATCCAAACTCTAAAAGGATCTGTCAAAGCCATAAAGCTTCCTGACTGGCATTAACTACAGCTCGATATTCTGCTTCTGTCGAAGAAAGAGCAAGAGCTTGTTATTTCTTACAAGCCCAAGTGACAAGTCCAGATCCTAGACTGAAAACATAACCCGTAGTAGACTTTCGATCATCAGGATCACTGGCCCAATCTGAATCAGTGAAACCAACCAACAAAGGTTTTCCCCCTGTACTGTAATGAATCCCAAACTGAATTGTACCTCGAATATATTGAAGTATTCTTTTTGCTACTTTCAAGTGACATTCATGAGGGGTTTGCATATAAGGGGCAACACGACCAACGACAAAAAAAAGGTCGGGACAAGAATGAGTCAAGTATAAAAGACTACCAACAAGATGACGATACAAGGTGGCCTCTACTTCAGGGGAACTACAAGTGGCAGAAAGTTTGACTCCAGACTGGAAGGGAGAAGGGGCAGGTTTACAATCTTCCATGTGGAAGCGATGAAGAAGGTCACAAGCATACTTAGACTGGGAAAGAAATATTCCTTATTTGGTTTGCAAGAATTGGAGACCAAGAAAATAATGCAAATGTCCTAAGTTTGACATTTCAAAATTTTTCTTAAGACTGGATTTCACATGGGTTATAAGTTTTGGGTCACTACCAGTAAGGATAAGATCATCAACATAAAGAACAAGTATGATGAGATGGTTTCCTACTTTCTTGGTATAGACATTGGGGTTAGAATGTCATCTAGAAAAACTAGTGTGAAGGATAAAGCTATCCATTTTCGTATACCAAGCTCTAGGAGCTTTCTTAAGGCCATATAAGGATTTCTTAAGGAGACAAGCAAGGCTAGAGTTATTCTAAACATATCCAAAAGGTTGTTCCATGTAAATTTCCTCATATAAATCACTGTGTAAGAAGGAAGACTTGACATCCATTTGATGGACTTCCCAGTTATGTAAGGCTGAAAGGGAAAGAACAAGGCGGATGAAGTTCATTTTTGCTATAGGGGCAAAGGTTTCATTGTAGTCAATCCCTTCAACTTGGGAAAAACCTTTGGCAACTAACCTTGCCTTAAGTCTTTCAACACTTCCATATGATGCATACTTAGTTCTGTAGACCGATTTACATCTGACAAGTTTTCTTCCTTTTGGAAGAGGAACAAGATCCCAAGTATCGTTCGCCATTAAGGAAAGATATTCTTCATTCATAGTTTCATCCCAATATGGATTTCCTGAAGCTTCTGCAAAAGTTTTTGGATCATGATTCTTGAAAACTTGAGCCAAAAGGGAAGAGGCTTGCTGAAACTGAGAACATGTTCGACGTTGATCTCTAGGATCACCGACAAGATCACCAGCTGCTTCACATGCTGAACAGACCCATCGAGGAGGCATTGGTGCTGGTGCAATTGGAGGAACATGAGCAGGCGGAGGTGGATTTTCATCCTCACTGTCATCATCAGAAACTAGAGTTGGAAACCTATCAAGAAAGTTGGAAGAAGAATAAGAAGAAGGAAGAATTGTTGAATCTAGCTCACAAGCCAAAGATGGCACACCCGCCAAGTTAGGCTTGCAGGCCAAGAGATTTTCATCAAATTTAACATCTCTTCTAATGATTATATCATGTGAATGGGGCTGAAGAAGTCTATAACCTTTTACATCTTCTAAATATCCAAAAAACATGCACTTTTCACTTTTAGGCTGCAATGCTTTTTGTTTTTCATCCGGAATGTGAGCCCATGCTTCACAACCAAACACATGAAAGTGACTTACATTTGGTTTAATTTTACTCCATGCTTCTTCTAGTGTTATACCTTGTAAAAATTTAGTGGGTGTGTGATTAACTATGTCATTTGCACAATTTATGGCCTCAGCCCAATATTGAATACTTAGTCCCTTAGCTTGGATCATACAATTATCCATTTCTTTTAAAATGCGGTTCTTCCGTTCAGCTACACCATTTTGTTGTGGTGTATATGGAACAGTGTGATGTTATTGGATTCCTTGTTCAGTGCAGAAAGTAGTGAACTTGTTGTTAACATATTCTCCTCCATTGTCAGATCTTAACTTAATAATTTGATGACCAGATTGTTTTTCAACAAGGGCCTTGTAGGCCAAGAACATGTTAAATACTTCGCTCTTAAGTTTTAGGAAATAAACCCAAGTGCGTCTGGAGTAGTCATTAATGAAAGTTAATAAATATTTGAAACTAGAAAAGGATGCAAATGGAAGAGGACCACACAAGTCACTATGCACAAGCTCCAAAGGAACCGAGGTGTGCCAAGAGGCACGTTTGTCAAAACTGTCTCGATGATGTTTTTCGAGTACACAACCAGAACAAACACCATCATTGCAAGATACCATTGAAAGACCAGTCACCAGATTTTCTTTACATAGTTGTTGCAATGAGCGATAATTTAAGTGACCAAATCGCTCATGCCAAAGTTTGCTCAAGTTATCACTATGAGCAACAAAAACTAAAGGAAAAGGTGACGACCCAAAGTTGTTAAATTTGTACAACCTGGTAATATCATCAACAGTTCGAGTAGCAAGGACATTTTGAGGATTTTTAAAATCCTTGATTACAACTTGGTGAAGTGTAAACATCACAGTTTTACCTTCACCTGAATGAGTAATTTGATAAACTGATAACAAATTGCAGGAAATTTTTGGAACACATCTTACATCATTGAAATGACCATTTTCTACTGGAACTGTTCCAGATCCTGCAACACTTAGAGATCTATCATCACCAACAAATATTTGTTTGGTGTTACATTCATGCATAGTAGAAAAGATGGCTTGATTCTTACCCATATGATAAGATGCTCCAGAATCAATGAGCCATTCATTTGAAGTAGAAGAAGAAGATACAGTATAAGAGTAACTAGAATCACAAAGTGCATGTCCATGAGAGTTAGATTGTGAAGACAAATCTAGGCTGATGTGGTGCTTCTTATTGCTAATTCCAAGGATGCCATCTTCTTGAAACACTTAGATTCATCATGATTATCTTTCCCACAAAAATTGTAATGACGCTCAGTCTTCTTTCCTTTTGGCTTGGATCCTTTGTCATGTTTTAAAGAAGGAGCTGACTGAGCAGGTTTGGGACCCTTGTTGTTTGTCTTATTATTGCAAGAATTTTTTTTTCTTGGGAGGCTTGGACTTTTCTTTCTGTTGGGACAATAATGCTTTCACATATGTATCTGCATTGTTAATTATTCCAAGATGAATGAGCTTATCTTGCTCTCTAATTAAGGAATCACAAAAGGATTCAAGATTAGGCTCTTGATAGCTAGCTGCAGTCAAGGATTCTTTCATGGAGTATAATGCAAATACAAAAACATAATATACAGGTCCAAGTTTGGAAAGAATATGATAAACACAATGTTTGTCTCATTTCTTAATCTTGGATTCTGCACATAAGAGTCTAAGAGTTTTATACTTAGATAAATAGTCTTGAATGCATGAAAAATCATTTGGATTCAAGGAAAGAAACTCATTCTCAAGTTGATGACCTCGAATTTCAGTGTGTTTACCAAACACAGATTCCAACTTTTCCCAAGCTTTATCAGGTTCATCAATTCCAGATATGTGGAATCGCAAATCAGTAAAGATTGACATTCCAATCAACCCACAAGCTTCATCACATCTATTTGCCCATTTAATTTTCTTATCATCATCAATGGGTTCTGTTTCTTTCCCTGAGGTTATCTTGAAAAGTCCCCTACTTCGTAGAACATCCTCCATACGAGATTTCCTTGAGAAATAGTTAGAACTTGTAAATATAATATCACAAGGGGCAGCCATAATATAAAATAATGGTTGAAAAAATAGAAACTAACTGTCTGGTTGCAAAGAGCTCAAAAAAATATGCGGTTTTAAAAAAAACGGCACTGAAAACTGATTCTGGATGATGAAGTTATGTTTGATTAAAGAAAATGTTGAAGATGTCCCCAATAGTGACGTGGCAAATATTAACTTGACCAACTAAAAAAAAGAACCCCCCTCTTTTCAAGATCAAGCTTTGACAATAACTTTACAATAAAGTTGCTTAGAAGTGAATCAATTTTGTAGAATAAGTGAGGTTCACTTTTACAATAATGTTACTTTTAAATAGTGTGGCAATAAATTAAAAGACTTAAATGACTCACTTTTTATTTTATTTTATTTATGTGAGATGCACTTTTACAATAAAGTAACTTGAAAATAGAAATTGCATGCACTAAAAAGTAGTTTAATAAGACTTGAACTCAAGACCTATTAAGGAATAAAACAACTTTGGACCAAGTGAGCTAAGTTTAAGAGGTACATAAAATAATGGAAAGATGAAGGGTTTTTTTTTCTCATTCTTCGTGCTTGCCCTTTTTTTCCTACAAATCACACAAAAATAATGAAAAATAAAATAAAAAAATTTCCACACAATGGGGTTAGGTCTTGGTTAGCTTACCCAGAAAGTCTACGTTTTCAAGTTTTTTCACTATTTCTGATTTGTTGTGATCACACAAGGTGCACCGCAAAGAGCATACGTAGCCGAGAAGACAAGAAAAAAACTTTCCCTTACTATTTCTAATTCGCCGCGATCGCGTAAGGTGCACAGCAAAGAGCATATGCAGTCAGGGAAGGCAACAGTCCGAGACTAAAACAAAAAAAATACTAATAATAAAATTGATAAGATATGAGAGATTTAAAAAAAAAACAAATCCGTCACTGTAACATTATACCTTCAGATTTGCCGAAATGGGTGTTTCTGGAACAAACGGAAATGGTTTTCAGTGAAACGAAAACTATTTCCCAATTAAAATGACACTCCAAATGTAATGGAACATCTCGCATAGGACAAAAATGCACAGAAAATTTAGAACCAGAAACCTTTTCAAAGTTTCAGCAACACCGGTTCCAGATCTTGATCAAAACCGAAAGCGGCTCTTCATAAAAGCTTTGATACCATGTTTGGGTACACATGGTACTCCCAAAAGACCGAACACCTTGAGAAACTGCTTCACACAAATAGATCACAGATCAACACACCGATGTTTGTCACGTGGTTAAAACCCTCGAGAGGGAAACAATCCACGGCCCCAGCCAAATAACTACTTGGAGCAAGTTATTACGCAAAAGAAAGAAAGTTACATGAGCTTCTCATAATCGATCAACTAGCTAAGGACCCTCTATGCTCTTTAAATAGAGATCATAGACCAATCGGGTGTTAAACCACGGATCAATGGTAGGTATGATCTAAGAGAAGTTGAATCGTCGGATCACTCTATGTCTAGAACATATCATGACCGTCGGATTAGAATATTTACAAATGCATACTAATGCATACTAAAGAAACACACTTTTACCTAACATATATACTACACAAGTTGATCTTAATTAACTCCTAAGTGTCTAAATATCCTAACAATTCATATATAGTTTGTTATTAATGTCTTAAAAGAAAAGGAATTTACCACCAATGGCCACAAATAACCAAAAAGTAGTCAATGGGATTGCTAACTGCATTATGTAAAATCCTTTAATAGTGGTCAGGGAAGCTTCAGGAGACCTATAGGTGATACTCCCAATCCCTAAAAGGAAACCTATACTCCAAAAGAATGTTGAAATTTTATTGATAATAAGGATCTACTCCTCAAATTTTGGCTCTGATGCCAATCATGTTAGATGGCCTTTGCGTCCTCTATGCTTTACACAAATAGTTCACACAAATTAGTTGTTACACCATCAATCGAGTATACTTATGGTTGTAATAAATATGCTGTAATTAAATTTGTTCTAATCAAATAATTTCAATATTGTTCATTACATTACCTGGCCATGGTCAATAGTTATCCCTCAATCAACTTTTTTCCTTCAACAAATGTGCAATAAAATCAATTCATGAAATAGACAAGTACAGTTGTACTTAAAATGAAGAAATCAACACGTTATAATCAATGAAACGAAAATAAGATATCTAATTGAAAAATTTGTTATGGTGATAACTTACAAATATGCATTAGAGAATGATACAAATTGTCATTATATTCATTTCCATTGTGAAGACTTGCATATATCATGAAAAAATGGTATTTTTATTTAAGCGATTGATATATATGTAAAAAATGAATAACATATATGAAATTCTAAAAAAACGAAATGAAAATACTAGAATGAGCTTCTCTTGGTTTAAAAAATAAGGCTTATTTTCTACTAAACAAGGCCAACCACGTGAATCTTGAAGCTCATATGGCCCCTCCCCCCACCTCACATCACTCTTAAGTCCCCACACCCAATCTATCTATAGTAACAATAAATGAAATTTACATAACAGAATAAAATAGATAAGATCCATGCATAAACAATAGGAGAACAAAAAATATATGCATGAAAGGTAAATCCAACTAATAATATAATATATAAATTTTCACAGATACAACTTAAATGAGAACTGATAAATAAATCATGCATGATAATTACTGAACAACATCCAACGATGTTCCTTCACAATTTTCTAGAACAAAATCCATGCCACCATCACCTATAGCTTCATCCTCTTTGCATTTTGTCCCTTCAAAATATGTAACACTTGATGAATCTGCATACTCCAATTCATATCTACTACAATTTCTTGGTACCTTCGGAGGGTATGTCAAAACTGCACACCAGTCATTCTCTACCGGATCTTGTACATAAAATACCTATTTTGCTTGTGATGCTAGAACAAATGGATCATCTTGCACTCTATCCTTACTCAAGAATCTCTTCAAATTTACCATGGTGAAACCAATTTCACCAACTTTCATTCCATTCTTCTTGTGTACATCTATCCAATCACATTTGAACAACGGATACTGCACCAAATAGTAGTCTAATAACATTATTTCTTGAATCACTCCATAATATGTTGTTGTTTAATGCATATGGTTTTTATCCTTTGCACTTGATCTCATTAATGTTTGTGCATCTATGCACACCACTATTTTGGGTGCACTTGACATTTTCTATGCTTTTAACATGAAATATACACCCATTGATTAAGTAGCCATCATACTTAGTTGCATATGTCCTTGGGACACGTGCCAACCATTTAAGGGTATTAGAAATATCTTCTTTTCCTCCCACATTTAAATTTTTAAATGTCGTTAGAAAACCATGCAACTTCAAAATATATTAAAATAATCCCACCTTCATAGATCATAATAGTCTTGATTAATGATGTTCAACTAAATCTAACAATGAAGAACATATCATAACCTATTTTCTTAACGAATCACTAAATTGTTGGTTGTGGATATTTTGTAGTAAGGCTTCACCTTTTGGGCTTGGATGTTATTATTGGCAATTTCTGTCAAGTGCATCCTATTTTCAAGTAATGTCAGTAAATAATTTATGAAAATATTGTGATATATTATAATAAAAAAAGATTTCATATGGATGTTCTTATTAATTAGTCTATCCAAGATTGAATTTAATCTATGTTGTGCAAGACCCATATGTGGGCTTGTAACAAACTAGTTTTATCTAATTCTATAGAAGTTCCACTAGATATGGCCTTCAGATATTGTCCAACCTCTCCTTCATCGTCCCAAGCTTCATTTCTACTAGGAATGATTTCAATATATTCCATACCTTCAACATATCCAACACAAAAATTTATGGATTCTTCCACAATGTAGTTTTCAGCTATGCAGCCTTCGGGCCTATTCTTGTTTTTCACATAACTTTTGAAAACTTTCAAGTTCCTAGAAAAAACCACACAATTTGTAGTGAAATCAAAAGTATGAATAAAGAGTTGCTAGTAATGTATTATTATTATATGCACATAAAATGTTTGAATTTATGTGGATTTGCACTTAATAAAATTTCAGTGACCTTTCAAAAGGGTACATCCATTGATATGAACCTGGTCCATAATAACGTAGCTCTTGTACCAAGTGTATAGTCAATGTATCATTATATCAAAGAATGAAGGGTGGGAATATTTTTCGAGTAAGCACAAATTTTCCACAACATCATCTTGTAATTTATCAAGATCTGTTGGATCCACCATTTTTGCACAAATTCGCCCATAAATGAAGCAAAGCCTACAAATATTGTTTCAATCTGCTTTTGGTAGCACATGGCACAATGTTAATGGAATTATTTGTTGCATGAGAACATGACAATCATGTTATTTCATACTATGAAGCTTGATACCTTTCATATATACATTATTTCTATGGTTTGAACTATATCCATCTGGAACTTTTAATGTGAACAAAACACCACAAAGAATCTCTTGCTCCTTTTTTGAAAGAGTGTGTGGTGCGGGTGGAAGAAATATTTTTTTTCCTTTTTTTGTGTCCACAGTGACTTCCTTATACCCAAATGTTGTAATTCATCATGAGAATTTTTCCCATCCTTTTATTTATCTTTTATATCCAGAAGGGTTCTAAAAATACTTTCACATACATTTTTTTCTATGTGCATTAAATATAAAATGTGACACACTAGGAATTTCTGTATCCAATTTTATAAAAAATCAATGAATTATAACATCAAAGAAAAACTAAACAATATATTCCAACTACACACAATGAAATCCTTCAAGCATCACACAGTTTAGGACTTAAGTTAATATGTGCACATACCTCCCAATATGGTAAATTGAATAGAATTGACCTTTTCTTCCACACGTTAGTCTTCGAATTTTCACCTTTTTTTAAATTTCTCTTTCTTTTTGTACTTTTAGACTTTCCCCATTTCTCTTCCCTTCCTTCTATTTCTGTAAACATATCTGACACTTGTACAATAATAGGTGCAATGGCATGCTTAGACTTCCCATTAAATGGTCCTTTTTGTGAATGATACCTATGATTTATTGGAAGATATCTCCTATGTCCCATGTACACACACTTCCTACTACATTTGAGATACATTGAATCTGTGTTCCTTCCACATATAGGCCATGAGCAAAACCATTTAGTCGTGCAACCAACCATATTTCCATAAGCAGGAAAGCCATGGATTACCCACATCAATATAGCCTTCATATTAAATAATGACCTTGAATGAGCATCATATGTCCTTTCCCCTTCATCCCATTTTATTTATAGTTCATTTACCAATGTTTCCAAATAAACATCTATGCCATTTTCTAGTTTCTTTGGACTAGGTATTAACAAAGACAACAAACAAAATATCCTTTTCATGCATAACCATGGCGGAAGGTTATATGTGACTAGTTCTAATGGCCATACAATGTGACTACTACTCAAGTTTCCAAACAGATTAAATCCATCTGCTGCCATTGCAAGTCGTACATTGTGAGGATCGTTGGAAAAATAAGGCCATTTAGAATCTATATTTTTCCATGTCAAGCTATCAACTGGATGGAACATTATTCCATCCTTATTTTAATTCTCATGATGCCACCTCATTTTCTATGAAATATATGTAGAGTTGTAACAAAAAAAAAATAAAGAATCATATATACATTGCAATACTTAGTAGATTGAAGAAGATGATTTTTTAGTAGGTTGGTAGTACATGAAGGTGTATGATATAATGGAATTATAAGAGTTCAAAATCATACCTGTACATTGTCTTCAACCTTAGCACTATAGGGAAATACCTCAGCACTTTGGTCGGGACACCTATATGCACCTTTTCAGAATGAGCATCAACATTCCATTTGGATTCGCCACATGTTGGGCATTCATTTATTTTTTCATATTTTCCCCAATATAAAATGCAATCATTGTGACATGCATGTATCATTTCATAGTCCAACCCCAATGATTTAATCAAAAATTTTGCAGCATATGTAGATTATGGAAGTGTATTTCCTGTTGGAAGAATTTCTCTTTGCAACTTCAACAACTGGGTGAAACATGCATTAGACCATTCATTTCTCACTTTAAGGTTGTACAATTTCACAGTGGTCGATAGCTTAGTGAAACTAGTGCAACCCAGGTACAATGGTGCCTTGGCATATTGAATTAACTTTAGATATTTATTGATTCTACTTGGCCATTTTCACAATTCACATCTAGATTTTCATTATAATATTGATAAGCATCATTCACCATTTCAACCATATGATCATCAACCATGGTTTACTCGTTATAATCGTAATTCTAAATAACTTAAGTATCATTTGTAAGAAATGTTGCAAACTCATCAATATGATTATTATATTCATGTACGACTATGTGTTTGTGGAAATTGAACCCAAGTGATAAAACAATTACACTCACAAAATTTCTATCAAACATGCAAACTTCACACAAAAGGAGAATGAAATTGGAGCATAACACAATCTTGTATTGAATAAGTGTATATAATCTAAACTAATCAAGTAATAGGCTGTAGAAATGTAAATTACATCATATATTTGAAATAATAAGGATGCTATTCGAATTGGTTAAAAAGCAGGCTTACTAAAACTAGTCAAATCCCACATAGATGGATAAAACACTTTCCAAATATATGAAGATTCTCACGAATTGGATAAATTAGATAGGCTATATAATAAGTGATGGAAAGAGATAATATCAATGCTTTTTTTGGATAAAAGGAAGGAAGATGACGTGGGAAAAGAATAAGGCAGGTACTCCTAGACTAGATTTTCCCTTTTGCCTTAAAACTGCTGTAAAGAAAGGTAGCTTTCAGAAAAAGCATAAATGCACTGTTACAAACCATGAATAAAATTAAAGTTGCTAAAAATGTTTCCAATATGATTCCAAAGCACTCCATGACCCAGTTTTAGCATGTGTTGACTTCTAAGTGCAAGTGGAAGCCAACTAGCATAGTAAGGAATCTAGGAATAAGACAAAAATGACTAATTAATGTCAAATATGGGTAACTATGGGTTGAATATTAACACCCCCCCCCCCCCCCGCTTAATCCTACATTTATGATTAAATATGATAAAACTATAGGGCCTAGAAATAAGGCTTAGTCACCCTTTACATACTGCATGTCCATACAACCAAGGAAAGAGGCAAAAACCCAATGGGAAAATCCTCCCTTAAACATGAAAAGGAAACAAAATTTTGGAAATATTGTTATCCATCATACTTCACCACATGATCAGAAATCCCCAATAGTTATTTGAGATTATTGAAGGTCTTCTCACAAAATACCTTGGTGAAAATGTATGCTACTTGCTCTGAAGATGCGCAGTAGAGTAGAGCAATGGTACCATCATGCACAAGCTCCCTAATATAGTGTATATGGATATCAATGTGTTTGGTTTGCTATGTTTGAACTAGATCAGTGGAGATTCGAATGGTTCTTTGATTTTCACAATAGATGACAATGGAAAACTCTGATTTGAACCCACATTCTTGTAATATCCCGAATTTTGACTTAACACTTATGGGCATAAGCCCCATTGATTATGATTTTACTTTGATATTTTATTTTGATATATTGGGTCTAGGATCCCACTGCATATGAACATGATGATTTGTTTGATATATTGGGGGTAGGCCAGTTACATATGTTTTATGTATGATTTTATGTGTTGAGCAAAGAGCTCTGGAGCAAATGAGTATTTGAATGTTTGTGTTAAGAAAGAAGCTATGGATCATATGAGTGTTTAAGTTTTGTTGAGTGAGAAGCTTTGGAGCACATGATTGTTTTGTTATGTTGAGCGAGGATCTTTGGAACACACAAATTATGTAAATATTTGTGTTGAGCAGGAAGCTCTAAATCACATGAAAATATAATTGGAAGTGTTGGGAATAATCCCTGGAGCCTTCCAAGTTGATGTTGAGCATAAGCTCTTGAACATCGGATCCTTGGCCATTGTATCCCTAGGTGTATCCTACAAGTACATCCTACCATTAGTGTTGAGTGAGGACCTTTAAAATTACACTAATTTTGTAACTCCCTATTTTTTAGCATTGAGTATGGGCTCTGGATAAGCACTAGGAGTTACTAAAAATAATTAATTACATTGAGTGAAAAAAATCAAGTAAAATATAGATCTCATCTGACTTATTTATAAGTGATTAAATGAAATATCGATTTTTTGTATCTCATCAAGTACTGAAGAACTACCATGTTATATGAAGGAATCCAACATGCAAGGATGTTTAGAGTTTCCTAGCCTAGTAGACCTAATCACCTACTTAACGACCTTAATGAAGAAAGTGTCGTAAGTTTAGCGATCATGTTATATGATACCTAAAGACAAATGTTAACAAATAATATATATATATATATATATATATATATTTTATACATTGTATGTATAAGAGTAAGCATAGTAATAATATTAAAACTATAAGAAAGAAAGAAAAACTCCATTTATTATTATTATTAATTAAAGGTAATTAAATAGTATAATACCTTCAAAAGTCCAAATGGGAACTAGTTAAAAGTTTCTAAGTTAAATATTAAAAAATTCCTAAATTTAATAAAAAGGGTTAGCTGAAGAAATTATAGGATTCTTGATTTAAATGCCCCTTTGACTAAAAAAGTATACCTATAAAGACCCAAGCCAAAGAGAGGCTTGGGGATCTCTTCCATCTTTTTTAATTCATTATTCTACCTGATTATTCTCAAGAGAGTTCGTGGAGAACATTTTCCTAAGAGGAAAAATAACAACTGATTCAGACTTGATATCTTAGTTAGGGAAGCCTTACCTTAGGAACTCTAAGATACTTGCATGTTGGAACCATCTCGGGAGGATCCAGATTAGAAACAGGAACGGTTCTGGGTCATGGTTGGGTGGAACATGGTAGTTCCCAATTGATTCAGTTAACTATACATAGGTCAGATCTATTTGTGAATTTGTTAATGTTGGGTAATTGAGTGTGTAGGTTTTTCAGCCATTGAAATAGCTTCACCATTGTAGGCATAAGGTTATTGATTTTTCCCTTTCATTATCTAAGTACATTTTCGAGTTCAATATTTAAGTATGTTCTTTCCTAGTTTATTTCTGAACTTCATTTCATGTTCTGTAACTTAAGGATTTATGGTTTACTGCTAAATCTATGTCTGCAATTTATTTCTTGTTTAGAATATCTTATGTTTTATTTCTAAACACTAGGTATGAAATTTATTCATGTCTAAAGACATTTAAGGGTTTTTTTCTTCCAATTTAATTCTGTATTTTATTTCTTAGCTTAAACTTTGTTTGTCCTAAGACCTAGAGCCACTCTAAAACATAGTCTATATGTATATTTATCTATGGATTCTACTGGAAGATTCCATATTTCCAGCATACTTATACTTAGAAGTAAAATGATTAATTAGTATAAGCCCTAAACATAAGCTAGTTATAAAACACAATAAATTAAAGTATAGTAAAACAAGACCTAAGAAACAAACCATTCTCCATTATTTAAAATAAACATAACCATAATAAAAAAGAAATGAAATGCTAAAAAACCAAGCTATCAAGACCTCTAATGGTTTGAAGCTACATTCTAAATAAACAACACTATAATTGCATTATTCCATGCCTAAGAATAATCATCAAACCGAAGTAATAAATCTAAACTAAAACCATCAAACACCTCTAAGGGCCTATATGTAATTTTATAAAGACCCATGTTTATAAACAATATCATTCCTCATTAACCAAAGAAATCCATAAATCGAATATACAGTCAAGATATCGAGACCATCTAATGGTTCAAAGTTTATGTTTTAAATAAACAATAATCAACATACATCCATATCATTCATAAATAATCAAACCACAAATTATAACTAACCAAATCATATATCGACCAATAACTTTCCACATAATAAAACAACCACATCATTATGCACAAAACCCTTTAAAAACACAACATAAATAAACAGAGGTCGTAGGATCGATCCCTATAGGCTTGAATGCCAAAATAACCCTTAAAATTAATGATTGTTTACAACTATCATGACCCATGATAAAATTCTATGGAGTCCACACATTACAATTACAAATCACCATATTGAATCTTGTAAGATTCACTACCATCCTATAAACGCTGTAAACATTTCAACATAATATCTACACAGAGGGTAAAACCCCAACTAATTTACATGTTGTAACTATTTCGTGGCCCTCAACCCTTTTCATTTCAAAACATTTAAACATTATTCGGAACCCATTAAAACCATGTCAACGCTATGCAATTAGTAATGACACCCATTCAAAGGGTTACACCCACAGTCACGACCTCTACGTTTAAATACACAGAATAACCATAACACTGATTCAATCATGATAATGATAAATCATTGCATAGTCACAACTCTAATAGCGAGAACTCCAATGCCATCTACGGCATGGATCCCAAGACCAAACAATGTTGTCAACATTCCCATATAAATAACTTAATAGCATATTTATCAAGCCACACAGAGTCACACTAGTGCTGAGCTAAGAGCCATCACCATAAAACACACACAGAATGTAAATGTTGTACATATCATCCACTTTAAACCAATTTAAGAGTGTACATAGTCATATAACCCAAGCCTTGCACTATTGCAAGCATTTGTGCTATCGTTGTATCCAAACTTAAAAATATTTACAATTTGCATAGCCAGGGAATGTTCACTAAGGAAACATTACTACATAGAGCATCCATGAGAAAAAACTAGAATACATTAAGTCTCATCCCAAAGGCACTAAACCCCAACAAAAACCCCAAGTCTTAAATGCATCTTTGATGCTTTACACAACCAACCTCTTTCCAAACCGCAACCATTAAAAACGAGACCAAACACTCAAGCAACGACGAGTTTCAAACTCTATCACTATATCCACACAAGAGAAGGACAAGTTAACAACTTGTTACAATAGGGCTTACTCGAAATGGGTATGGATTTGACCTCAGGGCGACCGACGACCCATGACCCACGTTTCCCAAAGCCTACAACATGCAATAAAAATAAACTATGATGAGAAGTATGATTGAACCCTAAACTGAACAAGAATACAATGATGATAAACTAGTAAGGAATTCATACCTTCCAATGCATCTAAACTCCAATGCTCCATGCCACCAAACAGACCCGAGACAGAGTTCACGTAGCCATGCTGCAAATGACCCAAACCGTCGCAAGATCCCAAGCCCTAAGCTTGAGGAACATGCATCCCAAAGTTCATTAATTTCGCCACCCTGGCCTCCAATAATGTAAATCAAAACCCATAGTGTATAGTTTATGCCACCTTTTAATGCAGAGCCAAGTTTAATCAATGTGCAACATATAAAGCCCATTATATATATTGAATACATAGGGTATAGACATAGTCCATGGAATATGAAATATTCCTTGGAGGGCTAATGTTAAGGTTATAAAATTATACACCAGGACTATAATAAACCATGAACCATGTTATACAATACTAAAACCATATACAATGTGTGTCATGTAAATGTTATAATACAGCCGCATTTTAATCAATGTCATAAATTCCATTAAAAATGAAAATAATAACTAGTACAAAATAGGCTAGTAAAACATCCAACCTCGCATAAATATTAACTAAACAACCGTCATAGTAATCACTAGGATAGGACTGTAAGTTTGTCATCGCCCAAGCTTAGCACTAGTGACGAATGGGCAATATGTCTTGTTCCACTTTTATAAGCATTTTTATGTCATCAAGTGCACCTGCACATGACAAGGAAATAAATGCATTAGTTTATAAGAACTAAGTAATCCTCGTAGTGACAAGTATAAAACAGTTACCTTTCAGGTGTTTACAAGGGAAACAAGTCCTGCCACTCCACCCCTTTACAATAGAAGTTAATCCATAATTGTTCATAAAACAGTAAATTGAACTTTACAAGCAATGAGTAAGTAATCAAAACAACACATACCTATAAATACGTAACCATAGAATAAGATAGTAAAAAACATCACAGCAACATAGTATTACATTAATAACCACATCGAGAAATATGAGAGCAGGAAGTAAGAAAAACTTATGACAATACAACACAATAAACAAATAACGACACATTCTGCATAAGTGTAAATAATGTCTAGTTTAGGTAGTGAATGACTAGCCTGTTAAAAAAAAAAAATCTTTTCAAATTTTGGGGACATTATAATTCTCCAAGTATCCCCTGCAACCACAAACATTGAGAAGTTGCATTCACAACTCCTCTATAATTTTCCTCTGTAAATGAGAGTGATATGGAACTCTGCTTCTTACTTGACCATCTGATTGGTCCATCTGCAAGCATGAACACATATCCTGAAGAATACTTTCGATCTGTGTTGTCACCTACCCAATCATTGTCAATAAATCCAACTAGCTCTAAGTCAGATTTTTCTTTCTAGAAAATACCATGAGTTCTTGTTCCTTGAACAAAGTTTATGATCCTCTTGATTTCTCTCCAATGGAGATCATGAGGCTGATCCATGTATCTTGAAGCCACACTAACTGCATAACATAAGCCATGTTGAGTATGTGTAAGATAAAGCAAACACCCAATAAACTGCCTCAAGCTTAACTACTGAGAGGAATGAGTCTTTCTTGGCTTGCAATATTTCATGCTAAACTTGTTGAGCAGATCTGAAGCATACTTGGACTGATGAACTTTGATTCGATGTTGGGATTGACCAATTTTGAGGCTAAATAATTGGCTCAACAATCCCAAATCTTTCATGGAAAATGCATGGTTCATTGCAGCCTTCAAGGAGGAAATCTCTTTCTTTGACCTTAATTCTGGTTGTTTCATATATATCTCTCCATTGAGATCTCCATTTATAAAGGAACACTTTACATCCATGTGATGTACCTCCCCATTAGAGAAATTTTGGGGTCTAAAATGGGCCTCCTAAGGAAAATAATAAAATAATAGTTAAAATAATAAAACAATATTGATTAAATTTGGAGGAAGAAAGAAAAAACTACTTTTTGTGTTCATATTTTCGACATATCTCCCTGTTTTTTTACTCAAATTTTGATTGGGAGAGCTCATTGGATGCGGAATTTGATTCTGCATCCAACGAGTACCAACACTGCATACTTTTGACGGACCCCGCTACCCCAAAAACAAGAAATACCTGAAAAACGTGATGATGATGTCATCATCACGTTTTTTCAGGTATTTATTTTTTTGGGGGTAGCGAGGTCCATCAAAAGTATGCAGTGTGGGTACTCGTTGGATGCAGAATCAAATTCCGCATCCAATGAGCTCTCCCAATCAAAATTTGAGTAAAAACACAATGAGATATNTTTCCTTGAAGTTGCAATGGCTAGAGCTAGCCTTATGGAGTCCATATTTGCCATTGGTGCAAAGGTCTCATTGTAATCAATACCATGTACTTGTGAGTAGTACTTGGATACCAATCTTGCCTTATATTTCAAAGTTGAACCATCTGCAGAAAAAATATTTTTAAATACCGACTACACTTTATTAGCTTTCTCCCTGGGGGAAGATCAACTAGTTCCCATGTGTTGTTCTTTTGGAGCAAGCTGAATTATTCCTTCATGGATGTTTTCCATATTGGATCATGTGATGCATATTCATATGTTTGAGGATCAGATTCAACCATTAAATAAGACTTCCTAGCAAAGAGTGGATTTTCACACAAAGGGCACTCTGAAATTGAGATCTAGTCGACCTAGTGTCACTAGGATTCCCAACTAGTTCCCTAGTTGCATGAATGGTAATTTCTTCCCATTTTGGTCTTGTATGGATCTTAGGATTTGCAATTAAATCATCATTATCAGACATATCAGAATCAACAAACTCATTAGTCTCTTCACTTACAATTAATGGTTGTGGTGATGAAGAGGACTCTCCAACTTCAACTACTGCTAAAGGCTCTTCTTCGAATTGAACACTTATTTCAATGAAATATTTGTTAGTGCTCAATTTGATAAACTTGTACCATTTTGAATCTTCAAAATACCCAAGAAATAAGCACTCTTGGCTTTGGGGTTGCAAATGCTTCCTCTTTTCAGTTGGAATTCTAACCCAAGCCTTTGAGCCAAAAATCCTAAAATGGGTCACATCTAGCTTGTGCCCACTCCAAGATTCGAAAGGAGTAATACCATCAAGTTGCCTATGTGGCACCCTATTTTGAATATAGGATGCACATTTTATAGCCTCGACCCAAAATTTTGGTCACAAATCTTTAGCCTCCATCATGCAAGTTTCCATCTCCTTGAGTGATCTGTTCTTTCTCTCAGCAACACCATTTTATTGTGGTGTGTAAGCAATAGAATGTTTCATCTGGATACTTGCATATTTAAAATAATGGATGAGTTCATACTTGACATACTCACCACCATTTTCAGATATGAGTATCTTGAGTCTCCTCCAGGACTGGTTCTCAACCAAGGCTTGAAAGACCTTAAAGAGGTCAAAAACATCCGACTTGTGCTTTAGGAATTAGACCAAACAATACCTGGAAAAATAATCCATGAAGGTGATTGCATATTTGGATTGACTCATGGACATATGAGGGAATAGACCAGCTGTTTATGTATTTGTAACTTTGGAATGTATTCACTTGAATATCTTATGTATTGTACCACGATGTTCCTATCAGAAAGTATCAGTAATGTAATTGAGTCATGTCATACCTTGATGTTCCTATTAGGAGAATCATTAATGTAAACAAGTCATGTAAATACATAAAGGGTAACCCTCCTTATTGATCAAGGGTTGAAGTCCCCGCAGTTGTGGGGAATTAGGGTTATTAGACTCTCCTAGAGAAGTTGGCCCTAGTGAGATAATGTCAAGTTGGAAACAAGTTTAAATAGAGAGTGAGCCTCTCTATTCATCATATTGTCACTAACACATAGTTTTAGCGCATAACTAAGAGAGAGAAGAAGATGGTACAAGAGAGAGAGAGAGAGAGAGAGAGAGAGAGAGAGAGAGAGAGAGAGAACTGCTATCAGGAGATCATATTTGTATCTTTGGGTTTTACTTTTGGTGATCATTCTATCTCTGAGGAACTTTCGAGGTTTTCTACTTTATGGTTTCCCTGAGGAAAATATTTGTGTTCATTGCCTCTTGTGATGGATTGTTGTCCTTGTTATAATCTCAGTAAAGATCCTAAGATCATATTGTTGAAATAGATAAAAATCTAACATGGTATTAGAGCCAACTTGAGAAAAAGACACTGTGCAGCTACTGAATCTAGGCCTTCTTATTTTTTGGGTCTCTCCCCATAATACATCATCAAAAGGAGGCTAGGATGAACCTCCATTAAAGGGTGCATCTTTCTATCAAAGCAGAATCTGATTCTGAGCACTTTCAGTTTTTGACCTACCACTACATCGGGAAATTAGGGCTTTTCACTTAAGAGGGGTTTTTGAGTGATACCATGCTAGGATTACTCTCCTCCTCAAAATTGAACTTTAGAGACAAAATTTGAGGTTTTTTGTTGGGTATAACTCTGGGAAATTCAAACCCTAATCTTCCCTAGAACTAGAAAACCAACACTGCAAAAGATCAGCTCCAAATCCAGTTTTCAGCTTCTCAAATTGGTAAGATCTAAATATTTTGTATTTCCATTTGAGGTTCTCTGTTAATATGTCTCATCACACCAAGCTTGATGAAAATCTTGAGGGAGATGATAAATTCTGAGCCTGGAAGTATAGGATCTCTCTGGTCCTGGAAGAAAATGAGTTGGACTTTGACATCAGTGAATAGGTTCTAGTTCTAGAGGGAGATGAGGCTCAGGCCTTACACAAAAAGAAATTGGTCATAGCTAAGAGGATTATTGTTGATTCAATTAAGGATCACCAGCTCATACCACATGTGTCCTCTCTAAAGACACCTAAGGCAATATGTGATTCCCTGACCAAGCTATTTGAAGGGAAGAACATAAACCAGAAGATGACTTTGAGGAACTAGTTGAAGAGTGTGAAGATCTAGAATGCAGAGACCATACAGTCATACTTCACAGGGGTCTCTCAGATCAAGGAACAACTTGAAGCAGTAGATGAAGAAGTAGAGAATGAAGAAATTGTGATGACCACCTTGAATGGCCTCCCTAGATCATGGGATTCCTTTATTCAACGGATTTGTGCCATAAAGAATCTAGTCAAATTCAATAAACTGTGGGAGGAATGCTCACAAGAAGAAGCTTGGATAGTAGCTCAAGAAGAAAAGATGGGAAGTGAAGATCAAGCTCTCACAGTACACTCCAAGAGTAGCAGAACAAACTGTCACAAAGGTAATCCTTCTCACCAGAAAAGTAATCTTAGAAGATCTAATAAAGATTTGTCTAAAATCAGATGCTATACATGTAACGAGAAAGGACACTATGTTAGAGAATGTCCTAGAAACAAAAATGGCTCCCACAAGAAGAAGGGAAGCAAGAAAAGACATCATGGTCACACTGCAGAGGATGATGAACCTCCCAGAAAGAAATCCAAAGAAGAAAGTGAAGATTGTTCTAGTGAAGAAGAATATGTTCTGATTTCTTCCTTCATGGGCACTGCTACACATGAAAGCAATGATTGGCTCATTGATAGTGGGGCTTCCAAACATATGACAGGATTCAAAGAATCCTTTTTGAAACTTTCTGAAGATGAGTCACCTCACAAGGTGAGACTTGGAGATGACTACCAGCATCCAATAAAAGGTAGTGGTGAATCCTCCTATAAAATAGATTCTGGAAAGTCTATGAAGATGAAGGATGTCCTATTTGTATCAAGACTAAAGAAGAACCTTCTCTCCATCTCTACATTAGATGAAAAAGGCACGAGGGTTGCATTTATAGATGTCCAAGTCCTTATGTGGCCAAAAGGAAAGATTATATATGATGCAGTAGTGATTGGAGAACAAGAAGGATGACTATACAAATTGAAGGGCCATCTAGAACAAGCCTTGGTCCATGACTCGGTAGAGACAAATGAACTTTGTCATAGAAGGATTACACATGTTCACTATAGGGCACTACCACTTGCAAGAAAATCTGTTGAAGGTCTTCCATAAATAGAAACAAAACATGACAGTGTGTGCAAATGATGTGTGAAAGGAAAGAACACAAAGAAGACATTTCCAAGTAGTGAGAGCAAGGCAAAAGGAATATTGGAAATCATTCACTTCGATGTATGCAGTCCAATGTCATCCAGTTCATTAAGTGAGTATGTATACTATGTTTCTTTTATTGATAATTTTTCTATAAAGACATAAATATAATTCTTGAAGAACAAAGATGAAGTATTTAGCAAGTTCAAAGAATTCAAATCCTTGATCGAGAACCACACAGAAAGGAATATCAAGACTTTTCAATCAGATAATGGTGGAGAATTAACATCAAATGAATTCAAAGAATTATGCAGAGATTCAAGGATTAAGAGGTAGTTGACCACTCCATATAATACACAATAGAATGGGTTTGCAGAAAGGAAGAATAGAATGATCATGGAAGCCGCAAGGGCAATGATTCATGATCAAGATCTTCCCATGCATCTATGGGCAGAAGCTGCCAGGACAACTATGTATATACAGAACCATACTCCACACAGAGTACTCGAGAACAAAACACCTGAAGAATTCTTCTCCAACAAGAAACTAGAGGTCAGCCATCTCAGAATATTCAGTTGTCCAGTATACATTCACGGTCCAAAAGAAAAGAGGACAAAGTTAGATCCTTCTGGAAAGAAGGGTATATTTGTGGGATATAATTAAAGCTTGAAAGATTACAAAATATACTTCCCAGGATTTAAGAATATCAACATTAGTAGAGATGTAACATTTGATGAAGATTCAACTTACAACAAATACAGAAAGAGACCAGTTGAAGACTCTGAATAAACATAAGTACCCAGAATCCCTAATACAACAATAAATGAAGAAAATCCAGAAGAGGATTGAGAAATGGAAGAACCTCAGAAACCTATAGATCCACCTCAGGAGAAGAATCCTCACAAGAGGGAACATACATGGGTATGAGAGGCTATCCAAGCTACAGAAAGATATGGGGCTCTAGAATAAATACATAGAGAAAGGAAGAGAACTAGGTCCTGCTTCAGATACGTATCCCTATTATGTGACATCATTGATAAAGAACCTTCCAACTATGAAGAAGCGGCATAGAAGAATGAATGGAAGGATGATATGATCGAGGAGTACCAGTCGATCATGAAGAATGATGTCTAGGATGTTGTCCCTAGACTAGAGGGGAAGTCTATTGTGACTTCCAAGTGGATCTACAAGATCAAGCATGTTGCAGATGGTAGCATAGAAAAATATAAAGCAATATTTGTGGCTCGTGGCTTCACCCAGAAAGAAGGAATAGATTATGAAGAAACTTTTGCACCTGTAGCCAGATACACTTCCATCATATCAATACTTTCTCTAGCTATAGTAATGAAATGGAAGATACACTAGATGGATGTCAAGACTACTTTCTTGAATGGTGTACTGGAAGAGGAAGTGTATGTGGAGCATCCACTCAGTTTTGAGACACGACAGGGAGAGTCATGTGTGTAAATTAAAGAAAGCCCTGTACGGTTTGAAACAGGAACCCAGGACAGGGTATGAAAGAGTTGACAACTTCCTATCCAGTTTGGGATTTACTAAGAGTAAAGCAGATTCCAACCTTTACTACAAGGTTTTGAAGAAGGAAACCCTGTGATACTCCTACTATATGTAGATGACTTATTTGTAACAGGTGTGGATGGGTTGATTGATGACACGAAGAAGAAGCTTGTTGTCGAGTTCAAGATGAAGGACTTGGGTATGATGCACTACTTTCTAGGAATGGACATGTGGAAGAATGCATATGGAATCTCCCTAGGACAAGGGAAGTATGCAGTAGAGATCCTGAAGAGGTTCGGGATGATGGACTGTAAGGCCACGACCACACCTATGGAATCAAACCTGAAGCTATTGAGTGATGCTTCCTCAGAGATGGTTGATGCTACGATGTATCGTCAGATGATTGGGTCTTTGATGTACCTAACAAATACAATACCATATATGTTCTTTGCTGTGAACACATTGAGCTAGTTTCTGACAGATCCAAGACATGTTCACCTGATTGTTGCAAAGCATATTCTGAGGTACCTAAAGGGTACAATTGATTATGGGCTCAAGTATGAGGTGAATCAAAAGATTAACCTCGAAGGTTATGTTGATTCAGATTGGGCAGGAAGTGCAATTGATAGGAAGAGCACTTCAGGATGTTGCTTTAGTATGGGATCAGGTGCGATCTCTTGGTTTAGCAGGAAGAAATCCCGTGTGGCACTGAGTATAGCCAAACTAGCATATGTTGCAGCTTATTTGGCTAGTTGTGAGGCAGTGTGGCTGAGGAAGCTACTATCTGATTTGTTTGATCTCCAATTGGATGCTACTTGTATATATTGAGACAACCAAAGTTGTGTGAAGTTGTCAGAGAACCCAGTGTTCCATGACAAGTCGAAGCACATCGAGATCAAATATCACTATATCAGGGATATGGTGTAGAGAGGAGCCATGAAGCTCCTGTATGTTGCGACGGATGAGAAAATAGCTAATGTGTTGACCAAACCATTAGCTAGAGTGAAGTTTGAGTACATAAGGGAGAATCTTGGTGTTCTCTAGATCGAGGTTCCTTTCAAGGGGAAGTGATGAGTCCGTGAGCCATTCAAACATGGTGATAGGATTGGTTCCTTCCATTGTTAGATGTAAGTGTAGAGCCCTTTTTACATGGTGATAGGATTGGTGCCTTCCATGGTTAGATATAAGTGCAGAGGCATTCTGATATGACTATGGGATTGAATCCCACATGATTAGATATAAGTGCAGAGCCATTTTGATATGACTGTGGGATTGGCTCCCACATGATCAAATATAAGTGCAGAGCCATTCTGATATGACTATGGTATTGGATCCCACATGATCATATATAAGTGTAAATCCATTCTGATATGATTGTGGGATTCACTCCCACATGATCAGTTGTAAGTGCATGTCCCTTCCATGGATGGCAGTAGTTGTGTCCTACCATGCAACTGGTTGTAAATGATGTGCGCTTCCATGGATGGTAATAGTTTTGTCCTACCATGCCAGTGGTTGTAAGCATTGGGCCCTTCCATAGATGATAGTAGGTGTGTCATATCATGCTGATGGTTGTAAGTGTTGGGCCCTTCCACAGATGATAGTAGATGTGTCCTATCATGTTGATGGTTGTAAGTGCTGGGATTTTTCACAGATGATAGTAGGTGTGTCTTATCATGCTGGTGAATTTAAGTGCTGGGCCTTTTCGACATGGTTCTTGGATGTGTTCCTCCCATGGTCGGATGTAAGTGTTGGGCCTTTCTGACATGGTGGTGAATGTGTTCCTCCCATGGTCAGATGTGAGTGTTGGGCATGCCTTTCTGACATGGTGGCAGATGTGTTCCTCCCATGGTCAGATGTAAGTGCTAGGTGGGCCTTTCTGAATGGGTCAGATATAAGTGCTAAAGAATATGAATACCTACATGGAGGCTAGGCCTACAACCAACATGAAAAAGGGCTGGCTCTATAGAACTTCCTGTGACAAGTAGAATTGAGAGATAGCACCATTTGATCGTGATGATATAGTGATGATCCAGAATTGATGGAGATCCAGTGATGATCTAGACTTGATGAAGATCTAGTGATGATCTAGACTTGATGAATATCCATTGATGATCCAGACTTGATGAAGATCCAGTGATGATCCAGACTTGATGAAGATTTAGTGATGATATAGACTTGATAAAGATCTAGTGATGATCCAAACTTGATGATGATCCAGTGATGAACCAGAATTGATGTAGATCTAGTGATGATCTAGACTTGATAATGATCCAGATAAGAACACTTGTGCTGATATATTGCGTCAAGAGAATACCTTCCTATTTAAGAGGGAGTGTTGATGTATTTGTAACTTCAGAATGTATTCACTTGTATATCTATTGTATTGTACCACAATGTTCCTATCAGAAATTATCAATAATTTAATTGAGTCATGTCATACCTCGATGTTCCCATAGAGATAATCATTAATGTAAACAAGTCATGTAAAGTCATAGAGGGTAACCTTCCTTATTGATCAAGGGTTAAAGTCCCCATAGTTGTGGGGCACTAGGGTTATTAGACTCTCCTAGAGATGTCGGCCCTAGTGAGTTAATGTCAAGTTAGAAATAAGTATAAATAGAGAGTAAGCCTCTCTATTTATCATATAGTCACTCACACTCAGTTGTAGCGCATAACTGAGAGAGAGAGAGAGGAAGATGGGACAAGAGAGAGAGATAAAACTTCTATTGAGATATCATCTTTGTATCTTTGGGTTTTACTTTTGGTGCTCATTCTATCTCTGAGGAAGTTGTGGGGTTTTATCCTTTATGGTTTCCCCGGGGAAAATCTTTCTGTTCATTGTCTCTTGCGATTGATTTCTATGCTTGTTATTCTCTTAGTAAAGATCCTAATATCATATTGTTGAAATAGATAAAAATATAACACCAGCAATGTCACTGTGTATTAACTCAAGGGGCGCAGAGGAGCTCTCATGATTAGCTCTCTCATATTTGTGCTCTGGGTGTTTTCCTAATATGCAACCTTGGCAGAATCCCTTAGAAAACTTAATATTTGGTAACCCTATTACCATATCATTTTCACTCAAATAAGAAATATACTTATAGTTAATATAGCCAAATATCTCATGCCAAAGCTTGCTTTCCTCATTATCATGGGTGAGAAGAGCAGAGGGGTTTGAGTATGGTAGAAAATGGGAAAACTTGTATACCTTCAAAATGTGATCCACAACACGTTTTTCTATGACTTTACCATTTGAAATAGATGAGATTTAAACTTCATTGGGGGAGAAGATGAATTTATTTGGAGACCCAGTATGAGTCATCTGATACACTGAAAAGAGATTAGAAGCAAGACCTGGAACATGCAACACATCTTTGAAAGAACCATGGTCAATATCAATCCTACCCTTCCCATACTGTCAATGAGAGAGTCATATCCCAAGACAATTTTGAGACCCTTCGAAATGTCAAGAGAGGAAAAATCCTCCCTTGTCGAAACCATATGTCTGGAAGCTCTAGAATCAATAATGAAGGTAGGTGAGCTTGAGGTGCCAGCAACCAATGCATGTTGTAACACCCCAGTTTTGACCTCGTTGCATTAATGTATATGATGTAAATACTATATTGAATCATGACAAGGTGCTCAAGGCCAAGGCCTTGTCATTGATTAAGGTTTGGTATATAGGCGATCATGGTGATGCTTATGATTTCTGTGCTAAGTCAAGAATGTTTGTAAACATCATGTAAATATGCAAATTAATAAAAAACGCACAACCCTTCTATGTCAATGAAATGAATAATGAGATTGGGGCATGATTTTCCTAAGGATAAGGGGGTGGGGGAATGTTAACCTTGAACCCATTGGGGAAAGCCACGTGTCATGGGGAGAACCCATCGAAACTGTGAACTACCCTCTTTCTTGTCTTCTCTTCCCAACCATTTATTCTACGAGAAGGTGGTTGAGGTAGTTATTGCTTGGAAGGGGAAGAGTATGGGAAAATTTGAATTGGCAGAGCACCTAGTCCTGGAATGGCATGTTTTACTTGCATGGACAAGAAAAAACTAGAATCATATGCCAGTGTTGACCAACGCATTCATGTTTTGGATTTCCTCTCACAACTCAAGAGCTACGGAATGTTCTAGTTCATACATCTTCATTCTCCATTCACGGGGAAAGCTCTTTAGCAGTTGAGATCTTCTAGTGTGTATCCTTCACATTATGTAAGTGTTTAGTGACGGTGTCCTAGTAGTGGAGCTCTACCTATGTGTATCCATTGCATTCTACGAATATGTTCCCTTGGAAGGACTACGAATGCTGCATTGCAGCGTTATCTTAAACTACAGAGTGTATGAGACCTTGTCACTTGTGTTCCAGAGTAAGCTTGTGTTGTAGAGTCTCCTTGTGGTTGTTGTATTGTGCACCCTGGTTCGGGTCTGAACTATGTACAAGACTTAGGAATGGGAGAGATGTAGGATTTTCTTAATAAACCTACTATGGAACCTCACAATAAGATAAGAGTGGCTGGTGAACCTACTATACACATCCTAAAGAGCAATGGAAGGGAAGGTGTAGCCTGAGGGACTATGGAGCAGAGAAAGGGACACTTCCTTATGTTGGGTGTATAGGCAGTAGGGAAGCCAGGATAGATAGGTCTCGTGAAGGTGTTCTTAGCTCTGTAGATGAGCTCACTAGCTTAGCAGTTCTTCCTACCCATTTCCTTGGAAGCTTGATAAACCAAATGGGGAAGATGGCTTGACTATGTACAGTCCGATAAACCCATATGTTGGCTTGGCCATGTCTTGTTGTGGTTGACCTAGTGTGTAAAATTTGGTTGGACAGTCTGATAAACCCAACTATGAATGTTGGCTTGGCTAGGTAGCCTGATATACCTAGTAGTGAGATGGCTTGACTATGTACAGTCTGAAAAACCCATCTGTTGGCTTGACTGGTCCTTAAAGGTGAAGGTTGGCTTGACTGTGCTTAGTCTGTGAAACCAACTATGAGATGGATTGGATAGGAGGCCTATGAAACCCATCTGCTGGAATGTTTTACCCTGCATCTCGATAAACCCAACTGTGTTGGCTTGGTTAAGTGTTATTGCACCTTGGCTATGTATAAGTCTGCTAGTGTTCCCTTATTCTAGGAGGAAATCATGCCCAACTCAGGGGTGATAGTGTTGCTGAGAGACTAAGGAGCACATTGGCCTATGGTTGGGTGGAACGTTGCAGTGAAATAGCTGGTTGTGGGACAAATTATGTTCAATATAAGTGTTCTTATATATGTTACTATAATATTCTCTGCAATTGCATTTCTTGTATTGTAAATTGCTTGATGGAATGTGATGAATATGTTGTTATGTAGAATTGATGGATTGTTCCTTTGAGTAACTGAAATTATAGGGATCTATGTATGTTATTCCATCAATGCATTTCGAGCTAAGTTACAGGTTAGATTGGCCATATCGGTAATGGTGTGAATGATCAGATCGATCGAAGAATTTAGTGAAAAATCTGAGTTTTCTGCTAGAAATATTCCTTTGCGCAAATTGTAGGTTTGCGGGATGTGAGATGAGGAATGTCATTTCATGGATTTTGGTTTTCGTATATTTCCTTCCACAATTTCCTCTCCACAACTTATAGGATGCAGGATGTGCAATCACAGTGTCACAATTTCCCGTTCTCAATCCCGCAAGTCAAAATCTTTGTGCCATCGATATTCACAGGATTATTCTCCATCGTCGATCTGTTTTCGATGCAGGATGCAGGATGCGGGTTATGGAAAGTGATATTGCAAGTTTTGTAACTTTTCAACCCTGCAACTTGGGCTTTTCACACCATCGATCTTTGTGGGTGAATTCTGAACCATTGATTTGGATCCAGTCTGTGAGATCGTTTACGATTGTTGATTTTCGCCGCATTTCTCTCTGCCATCCGATCTCCTCTTATATATTTCTTTGCAGATTGTTAAACTGATCTATGGAAGACAGGAGGGAGAGTGACAATGTTGGAAATGTTGAGATCTAGTTCACAACCATGCCTTGTGTTTCGATGAAAAATGATGGTTCTCGATGAAAATTTTAATTATGCATGATAAAGGGGTATGGGTACGTGACATTGTGGTATTAGAGCTGTGCATTGTAGGATTGGGCTTGGTTGGGCCAGGAATCAATTAACCAAAGATGTCGATTACAACATTAGGCCTAGATGGGCCAAGCGATAGCATTGGGCTTTGATTTTGAATTATTGTGTCTGGAAAATGGTGTTGATAACACATTTTGTAGAGTCATAGTATATTTTGGAAGAGTAAGTTGTGGTACATCCATGAGAACCCATGACAGATATGATGCTCGGGACTAGTACGAGCGTGTGCGAGATGCCATGGGGGAAAATGTCTAAGTTGGAAATGATGACATAGAGTCTAATGGAAGGATATTCCAAGAGACGCTGCCGGATATTGAAGCCACTATGAGAATCTTGATTAAAGCTCAGGAAGAGCAGCATCAGTTGAATGCTACTATGCTACAGAGTTTGAAAGACTTGCAAAGAAATATAGACTCTGGACAGGTTACAGTAAAACCCAAAGGCATTAAGAGAAGTACCAGAAGAAGAAGAAGAAGGACAACTAGTGGATCATCTGAGTCAGAAGAATCAAGTGGGGATACAAGCTCTTCTTCTCACAAGGGAAAGAGGAAGAGGCCCCATAGAGATCTCTCTCGAGATGAATTTAAGAAGGCTAAACCTCCTATGTTTGATGGTGAGGTGAAGAATGGACAAGAAGCTGAATCTTGGCTACTTGGAATAAAGATGTAATTCCAAGTTTAGGATTATTCAGGGAATATGAAGGCAAGGGTTGCCATATTCAGTTTGAATGGAAGGGCACTTCAAGTAAGTAAGAAGGATCAATGAAAGGAGACTTAAGTGGAAATGGTTCCAGAATTATTTCAAGCAAAAATACCTCTTTGACAGATACTATGATGGAAAGATCAAAGAATTCCATGAGCTGAGACTAGGAAAGCAGACCATGGAAGAGTATGCGAATAGAATCATAGAACTGTTGAGATATGTTAAGTACATCAAGGATGAAAAAGTGAAAATTCAGCATTTCCTGAGTGGATTGCCTCAATATTACAAAGATAGAATTGATTTTTATGAGCCTAGAACTATTGAAAAAGAGATTAGGAAGGCTAAGTATTGCTATGAGAAAAGCAAAGGGAACCCTGATTACCATAAGTCATGGAAAGACAAAAGAATGAGAAGACAGACCGAAGGAAGAAAGGGTTCAAACCTTCTAGCTTCGAGAACCAGCAGAGGCAGCCATCCCAAGCGGAAAAGAATCCAACTAGAGTGGTGGGAAAAAGAGAAAGAGATCCATAGGAGAATAGAGAACCACTCCAAAGTTAGAGATGTGGAGGACCCCACATGTGTAGGAATTTCCCACTCGAGAATGAGAGTGCAAGGCCAGCTTACAACATTCAAGAAGCATAAACCGTGGGTCAAGTAGCAAGGGCCGTCCCTAGGATTTATGCAGCACTGGAGGACCGCCAGGTAGATCAACAGTCAACTATTGTTGAAGTTGCAGGTAAGATTGTTGAGCAATATGTTTCTATCTTGATTGACCTTGGTTCTACTCACAGTTACGTTACTCCTAGAGTAGTAGAGATTTGTGCCTTTAAGAAAGTAAAGCATAACAAATATTTGTTAGTTTAGCTTGCTACTAGAACTAAGAGAAAGGTTAGTGGAGTGGAGGATAAATTTCCATTGGTTATGAATGGATTGGCCACTTGTGTAGATCTGAATGTTCTACACCTTGGTTCCTATGATGTCCTCATTGGAATGGATTAGTTAGAAGCTCATAGAGTAAAGCTTGACTGTTATAACAAGGCTTTTGAGTTCTTGAATGAAGAAGGCAACCCAAGGATTGTGAAAGGAATCCCAAAGGTGATTTCTGTGAGGTAGGTTTCCACAATGCAGTTGAAGAAGTTCTATAGAAAAGGTTGCTAGTTATATGCAACTCATATTTTGGAGGCACCAGAGAGTGAAACTCATAGGTTGGAGGACTTTCAGGTGTTGCAAGAATTTGGGGATGTGTTTCTTGGGGAGATCCCCGGGATTCCTCCAAAAAGGAACATTTATTTCACAATTGAACTTGTTCCAGGGGTAGCACCAGTGTCCAAGACACCCTATAGAATGACTACACTGGAAATGCTAGAGTTGAAGATGCAACTGCAAGGGTTGTTGGAGAAGAAGTATATCAGGTCGAGTGTGTCTCTATGGGGAGCACCATTTCTGTTTGTAAAGAAGAAAGATAGTACACTCAAGTTGTGTATAGATTATAGACAATTGAACAAGGTTATAGTAAAGAACAAGTATCCGTTTCCTAGGATTAACGACCTCTTTGATCAAATGAGAGGAGCAAAGGTATTTTCCAAGATTCACTTGAGGTCAGGCCACCATCAGGTGAGAATCAAGGATGAAGACATTCATAAGACAACCTTCAGAACAAGGTATGGACATTATGAGTTTGTAGTGGTACCATTTGGTCTCACAAATGCACCAGCTACATTTATGTGCCTTATGAATAGTGTCTTCAGTAGGTATTTGGATAATTTTTTTCTTGTTTTCCTTGATGACATTCTTGTTTATTCTAATAACGAGGAAGAACTTGAAGAGCATTTGAGATTGACATTATAGTTGCTTAGGGAGCATCGATTGTATGCAAAGTTGAGCAAGGGTGACTTCTATAGAGATAGAATTCAGTATTTGGGTCACATTATCTTAGAAGAGGGTATATCTGTGGACCCTCAAAAGATAGAAGCCATTATGAATTGGACTACTCCAAGAAATGTGACAAATGTGAGATCTTGTATGGGACTTGCAGGATACTATAGGAGATTCATTGAAGGATTCTCCAAGGTTGCACATTCCATCACTTCTTTGCAAAAGAAGGGGATAAAGTTTGAATGGACATTAAGGTGTGAAGAAAGCTTCTAGCAGTTGAAGAATCTTCTCACTAGTGCACTGGTATTGAAAGTTGTAGACCCAGAGGAAGATTTTGTGGTGTGTACTGATGCATGTGGTCAAGGGCTTGGAGGAGTCCCTATGCAAGACAACCATGTTATATGTTATGAGTCAAGAAAGTTGAAGGATCATGAGAACAACTACGCTACTCATGATCTGGAACTTGCAACCATAGTACATGCTCTCAAGATGTGGAGGCATTACTTGATGGGTAGAATATTCGAGTTAAGGACAGACCATTGCGATCTGAAGTAATTGTTTGATCAGACTACTCTAAATGCTAGGCAAGTTAGATGGCTGGAGTTTTTATGTGAGTTTGATTTTTAAATCAAGCACATAAAAGGAAAAGAGAATAAGGTAGTTGATGCACTCAGCACGAAGGTGCAGCAAAATGCATGTGGCATCTCTTAGTATTTGACAATCAGATTTGAGGCAAAATATTGTTAACCATACTGCTAGAGATGAAATGTATGTGCAAGTAAAAGTCAAATTGCGGCAGCAAAGTCTTGAGAAGAAGTATGAGGGATATAATTTGGAAGAAGATGGGATTCTTACTTATAAAGTCAGAATTTACATGTCAAATGTAGCAAACTTTAGGAGAGCTGTTATGGACGAGATCCATCAAGCTCCATATTCTGGTCACCTAGGATATCAGAAGCCAATTGCTACAGCCAGAAAGCAGTACTTTTGGCCAGGGATGAAAAAGGACATAGCTAAATACATTTCAAGGTGCATGAAATTTCAATAGGTAAAGGTTGAGCATCAACACCCTGCAGGTTTGTTGCAGCCTTTGCCAGTTCCAGAATGGAAATGGGAAGTTATTTCCATGGATTTTATTACAGGATTTCCAATGACCTGGATACAACATGATTCCATCATGGTTGTGGTGGAAAAGTTGATGGAGGGAGCGCATTTTCTACCAGTTAAGTCTATGCATAAGACTGATGACATTGCAAAGATCTTCATGAAGGAGATTTTCAACTTGCATGGATTTCCTAAGGAAATAGTCTCTGACAAAGATGTCAAGTTCACTTCCAATTTTCAGAATGGTTTGTTTGTGGATTTGGGTACGAACCTGAATTTCATCACTGCTTACCATCCTCATACTGATGGGTAGACAGAGAGAGTTAACCAAGTGCTGGAAGACATGCTTCACATGTATGTGATGGACAAAACAACCAAGTGGGAAGATTATCTATGCCAGGTAGATTTTTCTTATAATAATGGGCAACATGCATCCTTGGGGATGAGTCTGTATGAAGCTTTGTATGGCAGGAGGTGTAGAACACCAGTGACTTGGGATAATCCAGTGAACATGGTTGTTCTTGGTGCAGAATTTCTAAAGGAAATGGAGCAGGTGGTTTTAAATATCAGGAAGAATCTGAAATCAGCCTAGGATAGACAAAAAGCTATGTTGATAAGCATATGGTAAACATAGAGTTCACTATTGGGGATCATGTTACCTCAGAGTGAGGGAAAAGAAGAGTTCCTTGAAGCTTGGTATTTGTGCCAAGATGTCACCCAGATACTATGGTCCATTTGAAGTGCTTGAAAGAATAGGCCTAGTTGCATATAGAATTGCATTGCCTTCTAGCACTAGGGCTCATAATGTTTTTCATGTTTCCTTTCTTAAGAAATATATACATGACCCTAACCATGTGATAAATTGAGATGTGATTCAGGTGGAACCCAAGGGAGAGTTCCAAATCGAGCCAATGCTCATCCCTGATAGGAAGGTCACCATGCTACGAAACCAAGCCATAGGAAAGGTAAAGGTGCAGTGGGAGCACTACAGTCCTGAAGAGGCTACGTGGGAGCTGGAGAATGCCATGCGATTAGCACACCCATTTTTGTTCAAATCTGCGGAGCATTGAGGCGATGCCAGTGTAGAATTTTGTTCAATTTTGTAAGCACTGAGGAAAATGCTATTGAAGGGGGAGGGGAATGTAACACCCCAGTTTTTACCCTGTTGCATTAATGTATATGATGTAAATACTATTCCGAATCATGACAAGGAGCTCAAGGCCAAGGCCTTGTCATTGATTAAGTTTTGGTATATAGGTGATCATGGTGATGCTTATGGTTTATGTGCTAATTCAAGAACATTTGTGTGGAAATTGAACCCAAGAGATAAAACAATTACACTCATAAAATTGCTAATCAAACATGCAAAATTCACACTAAAGGATACTGAAATGGGAGCATAACACTGATCTGTATTCAATAAGTGTACAATAGCCAACCTTGTGAAGTAATAGGCTGATGAAATATATCATTACATGAGAGAATAAAATGCATAAATATGCCATTCGAAATATAAAAAAGTAGGCTTACTAAATCTAGTCAAATCCCCCATAGGTGGATAAAGCAATTTCCAAATCTATGAAGATGCTCTTGAATTTGATAAGTCAAGTGGGAAAGCTAAATATGGATGGATAGATAGCTCATGCATGCTTTTATTTGGAGAAAAGGAAGGAGGATGATGTGGGAAAAAAACAAGTCAACTACACCTAGTCTAGCTTTTCCTTTTTCCTTAAATCAGAATAAAATAAGGAAGCTTTTTAGAAAAAGCAGATATGCACTTTGGAGGTTCTGGAATAAATTTTACATGCTAAATTTGGTTTCCAGGATGTTTCCCAAGCACTCCATGACTCAGTTTTAGCATGTGTTGACTTCTAGGACTTGTAGAAGGAAACTAGCATAGAATGGAATCTAGGAAACTAGGTAATAAGACAAAAATAATTAAAATTAATGTCTGAGGTAGGTAACTATGGGTTGATTATTCTAACATCCCCCCTTAAGCATGAATTTATGAGTAAATATCAGAAAAATATAGGGCCTAGCAACAAGTCTTAGTCACCCTTTACATACTGCATGTCCATACAACCAAGGAAAGAGGCAAAAACCTCATGGAAAAATCCTCCCTTAAACATGGACAAGAAGAACAAAATTTTGGAAATATTGTCATCAATCATGCTTCACAGCATGATCAACAATCCCCAATAGTGATTTTAGATTGATGAAGGTCTTCTCACAAAAAACTTTGGTGAATATGTCTGCTACTTGTTCTGAAGATGCACAAAAGAGTAGATCAATGGTGCCATCATGCACAAGTTGTCTGATGTAATGCATATCGATCTCAATGTGCTTGGTTCACTATCTATGAATTGGATCATGGAATATTCAAATGGTGCTCTGATTATCACAGCAGATAATAATTGAAAACTCTGATTTGAAGCCACGTTCTCCAAGTATCCCCTGCAACCACAAACATTGAGTTGCTGCATTTACAACTCCTCTATACTCTACTTATGTAGATGAGAGTGCTATGGCACTCTGCTTCTTGCTTGACAAGCTGATTGGTCCTTCTACAAGCATGAAAACATATCCTAATGTCTACTTTCGATCTATGTTTCCACCTTCCCAATCACTGTCAGTAAATCCAATCAAATCAAGATCATATTTTTCTTTGTAGACGATCCCATGAGTTCTTGTTCCTTGAACAAAGTTTAGGATCCTTTTGGCTTCTCTCCAATGGATCTCATGAGGCTGATCCATGTATCTCGAAGCCACACTAACTGAATAATATAGATCAGGTCAATTTTGTGTAATATAAAGCAAACACCCAATCAACTTCCTATACAGTGTATTATTTACCATAGGAGAAGAACCTGCTTCTTCAAGCTTAACTCCTGAAAGGAAGGGAGTCTTGCTTGGCTTGCAATATTTCATGTTGAAATTTTTCAGCAAATCCAAATCATACTTGGATTGATGTACTTTGGTTCCATGTTGGGATTGAGCAATTTCGATACCCAAGAATTGGCTCAACAATCCCAAATCTGTCATAGAAAATGTATGATTCATTGCATCCTTCAAGGAGGCAATATTTTTCTTTGAATTTCTTGTAATCAGAAGGTCATCCACATACAATAAAATAATAATCAAAGAACCATAAATCAGATTCAAATATACATTAGCATCAGACTTGCATTGAACAAAACTCAATGATAGCAAAAAGCCATCAATCTTGGCATACCAAGCCCTGGGGGCTTGCTTGAACCATACAATGATTTCTTTAACCTGCACACTAAAAATGGATTAGAAACAAACCATGTAGGTTGCTACATGTAAATCTCTTCAGTGAGATATCCATTTAGGAAATCACACTTCACATCCATATGATGTACCTCCCACTGCTGTGAAGCTGCAATGGCTAGAGCAAGCCTTATGGAGTCCATCTTTTCCACTAGTGCAAAGGTTTCATTGTAGTCAATAGCATGTACTTGTGAGTAGCCCTTGGCTACCAATTTTGCCTTATATTTCAAATTTGAACCATCAGCAGCAAACTTAGGCTTGAAAACCCACTTACATTGAACTAGCTTCCTCCCTGGGGGAAGATCAACCAGTTCCCAAGTGTTGTTCTTCTGGAGTGAGATGAACTCTTCTTTCATGGATGTTTGACATCTTGGATCATATTATGCATCTTCATATGTCTCTATATCTGATTCAACCATCAGATAGCACTTCTCAGCAAATAGAGGATCTTTCACACAAAGGGCACTCTCAAATTGAGATCTAGTCCTCCTAGTGTCATTTGGATTTCCAGCTAGTTCCCTAGTTGTATGAATGGTATCTAATACCCATTTTGGTCTTGTAGAACTATTAGGATCTGCAATCAAATCATCATTATCAGACATATCAGAATCAGAAAAATAATTAGTCTCTCCAATTACAATCAATGGATATGGTGGTGAAGAAAACTCTCCAGCTTCAACTGCTACTGAAGGCTCTTCTTGTTGAAACATTATAACTTCAAAGAATATTCTATATGTATATTTTTTTGGTCCCTGGTGGTCCTATTGGGAGAACCATTTGTATTAATTTGTACCCTAAAGCTTCTAATCGAAAGAACTAATAAGAGTCATGAGGTAGTCCCCTTTAATTGTAAAGGTGGGTCATTAGCACCCCAGTGTGGTTACTTGAGCCTACATGTCGGATTTAATTATTGAAGTGAACGGATGAATATAAATAGAGGTGTGGCTCTCCTCATTTTTAACACACACTCTCACTTGTGTATCGCATTAGTGAAGGAGAGAGAAGTAGCTGGAGAAGGAGGAGGATCAGTCTTTGATCACTCTTTTGGTTTTACCTTTTATCTTTTTGGGGCATCTATATTGAGGAAGATTTTGCTGGGTTTTTCCCTTTAGGATTTTCCTAGGATAAATCTTTGTGTTCTTTTTGTATGGTTGTGCTTGTCTATCTTTCAGTCATCCTTTGGCTTATGGTTATACTGTTATGATGCTTAATGTTTTAAGATCTGATATAACCATTAAAAATTAAACATGGTATCAGAGCCACCCTGAAATAAGACATTGTGCAGCTATAGAAGCTAGGGATTCTTAATTTTTGGTTCTCTCTCCATAATTGATCAGCAAAATAAGGCTAGGCTGACTCTCCATTGAAGGGCACATCTTTCTATCGAAGCAGAATTCGATTCTGAGCATTTTCAGTTTTCGGTGCAGGAAACTAGGGCTTCTTGCAGAACAGGAATTTTTGAGTGATCCTGGCATAGGATTTCTATCCTCATCAAAATCAAAGTTTAGAGACCTGGTTCAATATTTTTGGTTGGGTGAAACTTTGAGAAATTCAAACCCTAGTTTGACCCCGAGCTAGAAAATCCCTAAATACTAAAACTGATAAGTTTTGATACATTCGCTATATATTGATATTGGAGAGGGATCAAGAGCTACAAATTGCAGTGGTTGAAGATAAAATCATTATTTTCACTGTGTCCAAAATTTAGCCACATATTCGCTTTATTCTGGGATATTGTTGAAATATTGTAACTTCGAAGAATATTCTATATGTATCTTTTGTGGTCCCCGATGGTCCTACTGGGAGAACCACTTGTATTATCTTGTACCTCGATGCTTCTAATCGGAAGAACTAATAAGAGTCATGAGGTTGTCCCCTTTGTTTGTAAAGGTGGGTCATTAGCACCCCAGTGTGGTTACTTGAGCCTACATGTGTAACTCGAGCCTACATGATTAACTCAAGCCTACATGTTGGATGATTTAATTCAAGTGAACGGATGAAAATAAATAGAGGTGTGGTGCTCCTCATTTGATACACACACACTCTCACTTGTATAGCACATTAGTGGAGAAGAGAAGTAGCTGGAGAAGGAGGACGATTAGGCTTTTATCTCCTTGTTGGTTTTATCTTTTATCTTTTGGGGCATCTATATTGAGGAATCTTTTGCTGGGTTTTTCCCTTTAGAGTTTTTTCAGGATAAATCTTTGTGTTCTCCTTTTGTATGGTTGTGCTTGTCTATCTTTCAGTGATCCTGTTTATATGTTTTTGTTATGAAATCGAAATGAAATACTAATGATCTAGCTTAGCATATGAAAATTTAACATGGTATCAGAGCCACCCTAAAAGAATACATTGTGTAGCTAAATAATCTAGGGCTTATTATTTTTTGGATCTCTATCCATGATCGATCAGCAAAAGAAGGCTAGACTGACTCTCCATTGAAGGGCGCATATTTCTGTCAAAGCGGAATTCGATTCCGAGCATTTTCAGTTTTGGTGTGGAAAATTAGGGCTTTCTATAGAAGAAGAATTTTTGAGTGATCCCAACATAGGATTTTTCTCCTCATCAAAATTGAATTTTAGAGACCTGGATGAAGAAATTTGGTTGGGTGAAACTTTGGGAAATTTAAACCCTAGTTTGACCCTGATCTGGAAAAACCCTAAATACTAAAACTGCTAAGTTTCGGTACATTTTCTATATCCTGATATTTGAAAAGGATCAAGAGTTGAAAATTGCAGAGGATGAATATAAAATCCTGATTTATACTTTGTCCAAAATTTCTCCTCAGATTCGTTATATTCAGGGAGATATGATCCCTCCAAGTTATGGTTCCAGCCTCTTCCAGAATTCATCCCTAAACAAGACACCTAGGTATAATTGTTATAGCATGGGATACAGAGGTCCAAATGGAATTCCTAAATACTTTCCATAAATATCACGGACTGTAATTTATGTGGTCCTAATTTCAGAACCTGAAGATGAACCAGTGACACGTGGCATTCCACACAACTTCACTGTTCTGAACAGTCCTGTGACAGGTCACCTTGGGAAAATGATCATAAATACAAATTGGTGAAAAAAATTCTAATTAAAAATATGATGTTGGATCAGGGACATGTGAGGTTACCTTAGCAAGAAATTTCAGACATATAGGAATAGTAATTTCAGAGATATCACAGAAACAGTAACAGGCATTTCTATAGAAGAAATTGGAAAACTAAGGATTCCTGTTCTGGGAGCTTCCCTCCACTGTTTTCAGAAAAGGAGTACATTGGACAGCTCCATTTGAAGAGATATATATTTCTATCCAATCATATCTAAAATATTCCAAGTTTTAAAAATTGGGTTTTCTCTGACAAACCCTAGATCAGCCAGCTCCGGAAGCAGGACGGACACCTCAAATCGATAAGATCTAATCTTTTGCTATTTGCATTTGAGGTTCTCATTTCAAAGTGATCTATCACATCAGCTTGATGATAAGCTTGGTGAAGTTGAAAACTTCCAAGCATGGAAGTATTTGATCTCTGTGAAGAAAATTAATTGGACACCTACATGAGTAAGAGAGGTTCTAGTTCTAGAGGGAGATGAGCCTCAAATCCTTACACAAGAAGAAATTGATCAAGGCCAAGAAGATCATTGTTGATTCAATCACGGATCAACTTGTACCACAAGTGTCTTCTCTAAAGACACCAAAGATGTTTGATTCCTTGATCAAGCTATTTGAATATAAGAACATAATTCAGAAGATGGATTTGAGAAAACAGTTGAAGAATGTGAAGATCCAGAATGCATAACATCTTGAAGTGGTAGAAGAAGAAGCAGAGAATGTAGAAGTGGTGATAGCCACCTTGAATGGCCTCCCATGATCATGGGATTCATTCATGCAAGGAATGTGTGCCAAAAGGAAGTGATTACTTTCAGTTGACTCTGGGAAGAGAAGAAGAAAGATGGGAGTGAATTGAAGATCAAGCTCTCACCATTCAAAGAAGATTCCTCAAGTGATGAGGAATATGAAGAACTCAATTCTTGACGAACCTCTTATCCATCTTATCATTTGGATAAGAAATGATGATTTCATGGATGAAGAATATTATGAAGCAGAATGATCAAGAATGAGTCTACCCACGAAACAAACAAAATATGTCATGGTAGAGATGGAAGGCATATAGAAAGTTTCTGTGAGATATGGATGAATGTTGTATTGGCTAAATAGTTGCATGATGCATAAGAATTTGTCATTATGCATATGTAGTTCTAACCATGCAACTGGTGCATTTGAATTGTAGGAAAAGTCCTGTACAACCTCCTAAAAGAAAAGAAGGATGAGACTTGTTCCGAAGAACAAGTGTTGACAATTCAATAAACATGAATCTGAAGCTTCCAGGGTCAGAGACACCATGACAAAAGAAAGAGCTTTAGAGAGCGGTAGATCCACCTCAAAGAATGAAGACCACCATGGGTATGAGAGATAACTCAATACGAAGAAAAAAAAATGCTATGAAAGAAGCTATGATCAAAGAATAACAGTTGATTATGGGGAATGATGTATATGATATGATTTTGAGACATAAAGGGAAGTATGTAGTATCTTCCATATGGATCTGCAAGAACAAGTGTACAAATAAAGAATCATGAATAGACTATGACATGACATACTCTATTGACCAGTATATATCAAGCATAGAATCACCTATACAAAATGAAGAAGGAAGATAATAATCCACTTTAGGGGGAGTGACTACAAAAGATATCTGAGTTCAACATGGTACGACATGATGGACAGCTTCTTGATGGATCGAGACTTTACCAAAAGTAAAGTGGGTTCCAACTTTCAAAGTTGAATGCAGAAGACTAGGATATGTTGATGATCTGACAAGACGAACTCATGGAAGATGTTATGATGATGTTTGGGATATAGTACTCAAACCAGAAAGCAAGCATGTGGTATCTTACAAATGGATTTGCAAGATAAAATATGTCGCTGATAGAATTAAGGAAAGACTTGTGGCTAGAGGTTTCTATAAGAAAGAGGAAATTAATTTTGAAGAGACGCTTACTCTAGGAAGCAAGGTACACTTCCTTCAGAACTATGATGGTAGTTGCTTCCATGATAAAGTAAAGACAATCCTTCCTTAATGGTATGATTGGGGAAGAGTTTTACATCGAAAGGATTTGAAGTTGAAGACAGATGGACTCATATATGTAAGTTGAAGAAGGGCCTCTATGGCATGAAGCAAGCTCCTAGAGCTTGGTATGGCAGTTTCCTGTCAATTATGGGTTTTACCAAGAGTAAAGCTGATCCTAGCCTTTATCTCAAGGTTGTAGAAGATGAACCTGTCATCCTGTTATTATATGTGGATGACTTATTCTTGACAGGGAAGGAGAAACAGATCATGGAAAGCAAGAAGAAACTAGCAGAAGAATTTGAGATGAAATACCTTGGGTTAATGCACTATTTCCTAGGTCTGGAAATATGACAAAGTTCAGAAGATATATTTCTCAACCAGGGAAAGTATGCGGTAGATATATTGAAGAGATTAAATATGTTGGAATGTAAAGCCATGGCCACACCCATGGACTCCAACCTGAAGCTGTTAGATGATGACTCATCAGAGTTAGTAGATGTGACTCATTACAGACAGATCATTGGGTCATTGATGTACTTAACAAATACTAGACCAAACATTTGTTTTGATGTGAACACCTTAAGTCAATATCTTGTTCAACCAAGATGGGTTCACCTAGTAGCTACAAAACATGTGATGAGATATCTGAAAGGGACTATAGACCTTGGTCTATACTATTATGGTAGCCATGAATATAGATTGTATGGCTATACAGATGCAGATTGGGTTGGAAGTATCTTAGACAGGAAAAGCACATAAGGTAGATGATTTTGTTTGGGGTCTGCTATGAGTTCATGGTTTAGCAGGAAACAGTCCAGTGTTTCTCTTAGAACAACAAAAGTAGAATACATAGCAGATTGCTCTGCTAAGTTGTGAAGCTATATGGCTTCGGAATCTAATATCAGGTCTCCTTGACCTGAAGATGGATACTACATTGATTCTATGTGATAACGAGAGTTGTGATAATAGAGAACCCTGTGTTCCATTGTAACACATTAAAATCCGATATTTCTACATACAAGATAAAGATGCAGATGATGATGTTTCAGTATTCCCATACTGAAGATATAGATGATGCTTTTAGTATTCACATACTAGAGATACAGATGGTGATAGTTTAGTATTCACATACTGAAGATGTAGATGATGATGGTTTAGATGGTGATGTGCTGACGAAGCCTCTGTATCGAGTAAAGTTCAAACACTTTCGAGACAAGCTTGGTGTGGTTTGGAAAGACCTTCCTTGAAAGGGGGAGTAGTGATGTTGCAATGGGATTGTATCATCCTGGGACATATGTCCAGAAGTGATCCGAAGACCTTGGTCTTTGAGAATGAAGAGGCATTGTATCATCCTGGGACATATGTCCAGAAGTGATCCAGTGACCTTGGTCATTGAGAATGTAGCAGGATTGTATCATCCTTGAACTTCGGTTCAGAATGGATCTGCTGAACTTCAGTCATCGAGAAGGTGGCAGGATTGTATAATCCTTGGACTTCGGTTTAGAATGGATCTGGTGAACTTTGATCATCGAAAAGGTGGCAGGATTGTATCATCCTTGGACTTCGGTTCAGAATGGATCCGGTGAACTTCGGTCATCGAGAAGGTGGCAGGATTGTATCATCCTTGAACTTTGGTTCAGAATGGATGCAGTGAACTTCGGTCATTGAAAAGGTAGTAGGATTGTATCATCCTTGAATGTCGGTTCAGAATAGATCTGGTGACTTCGGTACTCAAGAACGTGTGTTGATCCCGTAATTCCAATAGGAAGGATTGTCTGAGTTCCACAAATGTGTTGATCCCATAATTCCGAAAGGAAGGATCGTTAGTAACTCCGTAAAGACCTAAATCTCGTAATTCCAAAAGGAAGGATCATTGAATTGATCCCGTAATTCCAATAGGAAGGATTGTCTGAGTTACACAGATGTGTTGATCCCATAATTCCGAAAGGAAGGATCGTTAGTAACTCCGTAAAGACCTAAATCCCGTAATTATGAAAGGAAGGATCATTGGTAGCTCCGTAAAGACTTGATCCCGTAATTCCAATAGGAAGGATTGTCTGAGTTCCACAACTGTGTTGATCTCGTAATTCTGAAAGGAAGGATCGTTAGTAACTCCGTAAAGACCTAAATCCCATAATTCTAAAAGGAAGGATCATTGAATTGATCTTGTAATTCCAATAGGAAGGATTGTCTGAGTTCCATAGATGTGTTGATCCCATTATTCCGAAAGGAAGGATCGTTAGTAACTCCGTAAAGACCTAAATCCTATAATTCTGAAAGGAAGGATCATTGGTAGCTCCGTAAATAATTGATCCCGTAATTTCAATAGGAAGGATTGTCTGAGTTCCACAGATGTGTTGATCTCGTAATTCCAATAGGAAGGATTGTCTGAGTTCCACAAATGTGTTGATCCCATAATTCCGAAAGGAAGGATCATTAGCAACTCTGTAAAGACCTAAATCCCGTAATTCTGAAAGGAAGGATTGTTAGTAGCTCCGTAAAGATTTGATCCAGTAATTCCAAAAGGAAGGATCGTTTGAGCTCCACAAATGTGTTGATCCCGTAATTCCGAAAGGAAGGACCGTTAGTAACTCCGTAAAGAACTAAATCCCATAATTCTGATAGGAAGTATCGTCTGAGTACCACAGATATGTTGATCCCGTAATTCTGAAAGGAAGGATCATGTTGATGTTTTGATGATGATGATGTTGATGTTTTGATGATAATGATTTTATGATGATGATGATGTTGATGTTTTGATGATAATGATTTTATGATGATGATGATGTACTGATTGAAAGATCAGAGTGTGATGATGATGATATTTTGATATTTTGATGATGTTGAATATTTTGATCATAATGATGTTTTGATGATGTTGATGTTTTCATGATGATGATGTTTTTATGATGATGATGATCAGCTGATCAAAATATCAAAGTATGATGATGATGTACTGATCGAACGATCAAGAGTATGATGATGATGATGTACTAATCGAAAGATCAGAGTGTGACGATGATGATGATCAGTATGTGATGATGATGACATACTAATCAAAAGATCAGAATATGATGATGATGATTCTGTTCGAGAGTTGAAGTATGATGATGGTGTTGATCATGATGTTACTAATCAGAATGTTATTATGTTGCTGATTGAAAGGTCAAAATGCTGAAGATATCTTTGCTGATCAAAATATCAAAGTGCTCAAGATATTGCTGATCAAAATGCTGAAGATATTGGTGATGATCGAAAGGTCAAAGTTTTGAAGATGTTTTTGCTGATCGAAAGGTCAAAGTGTTGAAGATGTTGCTGATCGAAAGGTCAAAGTGCCAAAGATGTTGCTGATCAAAAGGTCAAAAGATGTTGATGTTGATTAAAGAGTTGTTGTCGTCAAATATTGAAGACGAAGACTATTTGATGTTGAAAAGCTTCCAATGATTTATAGATGTGTTACCCTGATGATTTTGATGATGTCCTCTCCTACTATTGTTGTTGTTGATGTTGTTGTAGAATTCCCTTCTCGTTAAGGGGGAGTGTTGAAGTATTGTAACTTCGAAGAATATTCTATATGTATTTGTTGTGGTCCCCGATGGTCCTACTGGGAGAACCACTTGTATTATCTTGTACCCCGATATTTCTAATCGGAAGAACTAATAAGAGTCATGAGGTTGTCATCTCTATTTGTAAAGGTGGGTCATTAGCACCCCAGTGTGGTTACTTGAGCCTACATGTGTAACTCGAGCCTACATGATTAACTCGAGCCTACATGTTGGATGAGTTAATTCAAGTGAACGGATGACTATAAATAGAGGTGTGGTGCTCCTCATTTGATACACACACACTCTCACTTGTGTAGCGCATTAGTGGAGAAGAGAAGTAGCTGGAGAAGGAGGAGGATCAGGATTTTATCTCCTTGTTGGTTTTATCTTTTATCTTTTGGGGCATCTATACTGAGGAAGCTTTTGCTAGGTTTTTCCCTTTAGGGTTTTCCTAGGATAAATCTTTGTGTTCTCCTTTTGTATGGTTATGCTTGTCTATCTTTCAGTGATCCTGTTTATATGATTTTGTTATGAAATAAAAATGAAATACTAATGATCTAGCTTAGCATATGAAAATTTAACAGATATATGATCCCTTCAAGTTAGGGTTCTAGCCTCTTCCATAATACATCCCTAAACATGACACCTAGGGAAAATTGCTATATATTGAGCTACAAAGGTCCAAATGATATTTCTGAAGATGTTCCATAAATTTTATGGACATTAATTTATGTGGTCTGAGTTTTAGACTCAAAATATGAACCAGTGACATGTGGCTATTTGTACAACTTCGATGTTCTGAACAGTGCTGTAACAGGTCAACTTGGGAAAATGACCATAAGTCCCCATTGGTGAAACCAATTATGCTAAAACCTATGGTGTTGGAACACAGACATGTGAGGATACCTTAGTGAGAAAGTTTAGACACAGAGGAGTATTAATTTCAGAGATACTATAGAAACCGTAATAGGAATTTCTGCAGAAGAATTCGAAAAACTAGAGCTTCCTATTCTGGGAGCTTCCCTCCACTGTTTTAAAAAAAGGAGTACATTGGACAGATCAACTTGAAGAGACCTATATTTCTATCCAATCAGATCTAAAATATTCTAGGTTTTGAAAATTAGGGTTTCTCTGACAAACCCTAGATTAGCCAGCTCCGGAATGAGGACGAACACCTCAAATCAGTAAGATCTAATCTTTTGCTATTTCCATTTGAGGTTCTCATCAGCTTGATGATAATATTGGTGAAGTTGACAAATTCCAAGCATGGAAGTATTTGATCTCTCTAAATAAGATCATTGTTGATTCAATCACAGATCAACTTGTACCACAAGTGTCTTCTCTAAAGACACTGAAGATGTTTGATTCCTTGATCAAGATATTTGAAGATAAGAACATAAATCAGAAGATGGCTTTGAGAAAACAGTTGAAGAATGTGAAGATCCAGAATGTAGTACAACTTGAAGCAGTAGAAGAAGAAGTGGAGAATGCAGAAGTGGTGATAGCCACCTTGAATGGTCTCCAAGAATCATAGGATTTATTCATTCAAGGAATGTGTTCCAGAAGAAAGTGATTACTTTCACCAGACTCTGGGAAGAAGAAGAAGAAGCTTGACTCATAAGAAGAGAAGAAGAAGATGGGAGCACTTGAAGATCAAGCTTTCACCATTCAAAGAAGATCCCTCAAGTGATGAGGAATATGAAGAACTCAATTCTTGAAGAACCTCTTATCCGTCTTATCATTTGGATAAGAGATGATGATTTCATGAATGAAGAAGATGATGAATAAGAATGATCAAGAAGGAGTCTACCCACGAAACGAATAAAAGATAAGTATTCAATTGTCATTTAATGATATTGTTTTGTTATGCATTTGATTATATTCAGTTGATGTGTTATGCATGATAATATTGTTTGCATTAGTGACAGTATACTACTAATATGCATGTGATGGGTAAGTAGCTCATGGTGCTATACAACTCTCCATTGCTACTTATCTAGAATGAAACCTCTTTGCTGACATATTGGATTAGTGCACAATATCAATGATGTCATGGTAGAGATGGAAGGCATCTAGAAAGTTTCCATGGGATATGAATGAATGTTGTATTGGCTAAACAGTTGCATGATGCATAAGAATTTTTCATTATGCATATGTTTTATGAGATAGTCCTAACCATGCAACTGGTGCATTTGAATTGTAGGAAAGGTCATGTACAACTGCATACAAGAAAAGAAGTATGAGACTTGTTCCGAAGAACAAGTGATGACAATTCAATAAACATGAATCTGAATCTCCTAGATTCAGAGACATTGTGACGGAAGAAAGAGCTTCATAGAGTGGTAGATCTACCTCGAAGGATGAAGACCACCATGGGTATGAGAGATAACTCAAGATGAAGAAAATAATGGTGAGACTTCCAAACCAAAATAAGAGGCCTCAAACACACTCTAGTTGTGTAACACAGTTGTGTGACATCATTTATGCTAACCTTTCCAGCTATGAAATAAGTTATGATCAAAGAGTAACATTCGATCATGGGGAATGATGTCTATGATATGGTTTTGAGACCTGAAGGGAAGTCCATTGTATCTTCCATATGAATATACCAAAACAAGTGTAGAAATTAAGGTTCATGAAGAATAGACTATGACATGACATACTCTATTGACCAGACGCATTAGAAGTATATATCAAGAATAGAACCACCTGTATAGAATGAAGAGGGAAGATGATACTCCACTTCAGGGGGAGTGACTATAGAAGATATCTGAGTTTGACATGATACAACATGATGGATAGCTTCCTAATGGATCGATACTTTACCAAGAGTAAAGTGGGTTCCAACCTTTAAGGTTGAATGAAAAAGACTAGGATATGTTGATGACTTGACAAGATGAACTCATGGAAGATGTTATGATGAAAGAATACTAGAATGATGTTTGGGATATAGTACTCAAACTAGAAAGCAAGAATGTGGTATCTTCCAAATGGATTTTCAAGATAAAATATGTTGCTGATAGAAGTACAGAAATACTTGTGGCTAGAGGTTTCTATCAGAAAGAGGGAATTAATTCTGAAGAGACACTTACTCCAGGAAGTAGGGTACACTTCCTTTAGAACTATCATGGTAGTTTCTTCCATGATGACATAAAGACAATCCTTCCTTAATGGTATGATTGAGGAAGAGTTTTACATAGAATAGTGACAAGGATTTGAAGTTGAAGATAGACATACTCTTGTATGCAAGTTGAATAATGCCTTGTATGGCCTAAAATAAGCTCCTCGAGCTTGGTATGAAAGGATAGATAGTATCCTATCAAGTATGGAATTTACCAAGAGTAAAGTCGATCCTAACCTTTACTACAAGGTTGTAGAAGATGAACCTGTCATACTATTACTATATGTGGATGATCTATTTCTGACAGGGAATGAGAAACAGATTGTAGAATGCAAGAAGAAGTTTGCTGAAGAATTTAGACCTTGGTCTAATACATTATTTCCTAGGTCTGGAAGTATGAAGGAATATTTCTCAATCAGGGAAAGTATGCAGTGCAAGTTTTTAAAAGATTTGATATGTTTGAATGAAAAGCCATGGCCACACCCATGGATTCCAACCTGAAGTTATTAGGCAATGAATCGTTAGAGTTAGTGGATGTGACTCATTATGGATAGATCATTTGGTCATTGATGTACTTAACAAATACTAGACCAGACATTTGTTTTAATGTGAACACCTTAAGTCAATATCTAGTTCAACCTAGATGGGTTCACTTGGTAGCTGCAAAACATGTGATGAGATATTTGAAAGGGACTATAGACTTTGGTCTATAATATGATAATAGCCATGATTATAGATTGTATGGTTATATAGATGCAAATTTGGCCAGAAGTATCTCAGAAAAAAAAATCACATCAGGTGGATGTTATAGTCTGGGATCTGTTATGATTTCATGGTTTAGCAGAAAGCAATCCAGTGTTGCTCTAAGCACAGCCGAAGTAGAATATATAGAAGCTTGCTCTGCTAGTTGTGAAGCTATATGGCTTCAAAAGCTGATGTTAGGATTATTCAACCTAGATTTGGAAACTACCATGATTCTATGTGACAATAAAGATGACAGAGAACCCTGTGTTCCATGACAGATCAAAGCACATAAAAATCTGGTATTTCTACATACGAGATAAGATGCAGATGATGATGTTTCAATATTTATGTACTGTAGATGCAGATGATGGTGATTCAGTATTTCTATACTGAATATAGAGATGATGATGTTTCAGTATTCCCATACTGAAGGTATAGATGATGTTCCAGTATTTAGATATTGTAGATGCAGATGATGGTGATTCAGTATTTCTATACTAAATATAGACGTAATGATGCTTTCAGTATTTCTATACTGAAGATATAGATGATGATGCTTTCAGTATTCACATAATGGAGATACAGATGGTGATAGTTCAGTATTCACATACTGAAGATGTAGATGATGATGTGCTGACAAAGCCTCTATCTCGGGTAAAGTTCGAACACTTTCGAGACAAGCTTGGTGTTGTTTAGAAAGACCTTCCTCGAAAGGGGGAGTAGTGATGTTGCAGTGGGATTGTATCATCCCTGGGCACTTTCCCTAAAGTGATCCCGAGACCTCGGTCCTTAAGAATGAAGAAGGAGTGTATCATCCTGGGACATATGTCCATAAGTGATTCGATGAATTTGGTCAAGAATGTGTGTTGATCCCGTAATTCTGAAAGGAAGGATTGTTGGTAGCTCCATAAAGACTTGATGCCATAATTACAAAAGGAAGGATTGTCTAAGTTCCACAGATGTGTTGATCCCATAATTCTAAAAGGAAGGATCATTGGTAGCTCCGTAAAGATTTGATCCTGTAATTCAGAAAGGAAGGATCGTCTGAGTTCTACAGATGTGTTGATCCTATAATTTCGAAAGGAAGGATTGTCTGAGTTCCACAGATGTGTTGATCTCATAATTCCAAAAGGAAGGATTGTCTGAGTTCCACAGATGTGTTGATCCTGTAATTCTGAAAGGAAGGATCATTGGTAGCTCTGTAAAGACTTGATCCTGTAATTCTGAAAGGAAGGATCGTCTGAGTTCCACAGATGTGTTGATACCGTAATTCCAAAAGGAAGGATCGCTGGTAACTCTATAAAGAACTAAATCCTATAATTCTGAAAGGAAGGATCATCTGAGTACCACAGATGTGTTGATCTCATAATTTCGAAAGGAAGGATCGTCTGAGTACCACAAATGTGTTGATCTCGTAATTCTGAAAGGAAGGATCATGTTGATGTTTTGATGATGATGATGTTTTGATGATAATGATGTTCTGATGATGATGAGGTTTTGATGATGATGTTTTTGATCAAAATATTAGAGTATGATGATGATGATGTTTCTGATTAAAAGTTCAAAGTGCTAAAGATGTTGTTGTTGATCGAAAGGTCAAAGTGCTAAAGATGTTGATGCTGATCAAAGAGTTGTTGTCATTGAAGGTTGAAGACAAACACTATATGATGTTGAAAAGCTTCCAATTATTTATAGATGTGTTACCCTGATGATGTTGATGATGTCCTCTATCTCTCTCCTACTATTGTTGTTGTTGATGTTGTTGTAGAATACCCTTCTCGTTAAGGGGGAGTGTTGAAATATTGTAAATTCAAAGAATATTCTATATGTATCTTTTTGTGGTCCCTGATAGTCCTACTGGGAGAACCACTTGTATTACTTTGTACCCGCGATGCTTCTAATCGGAAGAACTAATAAGAGTCATGAGGTAGTCCCCTCTAATTGTAAAGGTGGGTCATTATCACCCCAGTATGGTTACTTGAGCCTACATGTCAGATTTAATTATTGAAGTGAACAGATGAATATAAATAGAGGTGTGGAACTCCTCATTTGGAACACACACTCTCACTTGTGTAGCGCATTAGTGAAGGAGAAAGAAGTAGTTGGAGAAGGAGGAGGATCAGTCTTTGATCACTCTTTTGGTTTTACCTTTTATCTTTTTGGGGCATCTATATTGAGGAAGATTTTGCTGGGTTTTTCCCTTTAGGTTTTTCCCAGGATAAATCTTTGTGTTCTTTTTTATGGTTGTGCTTGTCTATCTTTCAATGATTCTTTGGCTTATGGTTATGCTGTTATGATGCTAAATGTTTTAAGATCTGATATAACCATTAAAAATTCAACACTTCTTGGAACTGAACACTTCTTTCAATGAAAGATTTGTTAGTGCTCAAGTTGATCAGATTGTACCATTTTGAATCTTCAAAATACCCAACAAATAGGAACTCTTGGCTTTGGGGCTGCAAAGCCTTCCTCTTTTCAGTTGGAATTCTATCCCAAGCCTTTGAGCCAAAAATCTTGAAATGGGTCACATATGGCTTGTTCCCAATCCAAGCTTCGAAAGGAGTCATACCATCAAGTGCTTATGAGGCACCCTATTCTGGATGTAGGATGCATATTTTATAGCCTCGCTCCAAAAATTTGGTGGCAAAGTCTTAGCCTCCATCATGTAGGTTGCTATCTCCTTCAGTGATTTGTTATTTCTCTCAGCAACACCATTTTGTTGTGGTGTGTAAGGGATTGAATGCTGCATATGAATACCTACATCTTTATAATACTGAATGAACTCAGACTTGACATACTCTCCACCATTGTCAGATCTGAGGATCTTGAGTTTCCTCATAGATTGGTTTTCAACCAAGGCTCTAAAGACTTTGAAGAGGTCAAAAACTTTAGACTTATGCTTTAGGAAGTAAACCCAACAATACCTGGAAAATTCATCTATGAAGGTCAATGCATATTTGGCTTGAATCATGGAAATAGGAGTGAATGGACCAACAATTTCATTGGGGATCGGCTCAAGAGGTGCAGAGGTTCTCTCATGACTAGCTTTCTCATACTTGTGCTCTGGGTGTTTTCCTAGGATACAACCTTGAAAAAATCCCTTAGAAAACTTGATCTTTGGTAACCCTATGACCATATATTTTTCACTCAAATCAGAAAGATACTTGTAGTTAAGATGGCCAAATATTTCATGCCAAATATTGCTTGCTTCATTAGCATGAATCAGAAGAGCGGAGGGGATTGAGTAGGGTAGAAAATGGGAAAACTTGTATACCTTTGAAGTGTGATCTACAACACCTTTTGCTATGACTTTACCACTCGAAATATTAGTGATTTCAACATCATCAGGGGAGAATATGAACTTTTTTGGAGACCCAGTATGAGTCATTTCATACACTAAAAAGAGATTAGAGGCAGGACCTGGAACATACAACACATTATTGAACTTACCATGGTCAATATCAATCCTTCCCTTCTCCAAACTGTCAGTGAGAGAGTCATCTCCCAAAACTATTGGTGGAGCTTTCGACATGTCAAGAGAGGAGAATATCTCTTTTGTCGAAACCATATGTCTAGAATCTCCAGAGTCTATGATGAATCTAGGTGAGCTTGATGTGCCAACAACCAAGGAATGTACTCTCTCTCTGTCCTTTGAATTTGATCCTCCTTCCCTACTCTTTGAGCAATCAGAAAGGGAGATGTTATTCTTCTCTAGGATTTGGGTCAACATGTAAATTTTATTTTTCATACAAGAGCTCTCAGGATGATATCCCTTACTGCAGTATGCACACTTGCTCATTTATCCTTTGTTCTTCTTCTTCTCAGAGTTCTTCTTGGAACCTTGGGGCTCCTCTTGAGACTTGTTCTTGTCTCTCTTTTGCTTAGGTGGATTTTTATCTTTTTTCATTCTTTTTGAATCCACACTTGAATATCCAGAAACCAAATCTTGGTCTTTGGAAGGTTTGATGGTGCCCATGATCACCAATTTATCATTCCATGAACTCTGGAAGCTTAGGCATATTCCAGGCTCAAGCTATCAACTTGGGGGCATGGAAGGTCAAAAGAAACACTGAATAAAAGGGACCAATCTTAGAAAGTATAGACAAAACTAGTTTCTCTTCCTTCTTTTCGATCCCATACTATTTCAACTGCAAAACAAGGGCCTTAAACTTGCAAAAGTAGAGTTGCAATGATTCGAAGCTACTGGGACTCAAGGAGATCAGCTCATTCTCAATTTGATGTCCTCTCATCTCATCTATCTTTCCAAAAATATATTCTATCTTCTCCCACACTTCATTAGGTGATGTCAATCCATCAATATGGAAGAGGAAGTCTCTTGAAATGCTCAGACACAAAAGACCATAGGACTCATCCCTCTTGCTGTGCCATTTAATTTTATCTACAGCTACATTGGGCTCTCCCTCTGTTTCCATAGTCACCCTGTAGATACCTTTCTCTCTCAACAATATCTCCATCTCATCTTTCCACTCAAAGAAATTGAATGGAGTCAAGATGATCTTCTGAGATTGGTCCCTAGCTCAGAAACTATGCCCTCCAGTCAGTAGAATGCGCTCCCAGTCAAGATGTCAAACCTGAAATATCAATAAGGAAGGATAGAAATTGATCTACAAAGGCTCTGATAACATGTGGAAATTGAACCCAAGAGATATAACAATTACACTCACAAAATTGCTAATCAAACATGCAAAATTCACACCAAAGGAGACTGAAATTGGAGCATAACACTGATAGGTATTCAATAAGTATACAATATCCAAAATTGTGAAGTAATATACTGCTGCAATATATCATTACATGAGAAAATAAAATGCATAAATATGCCATTCAAAATAGTAAAAATGTAGGCTTACTAAATCTAGTCAAATCCCCCATATGTGCATAAAGCAGTTTCCAAATCTATGAAGATGTTCATGAATTTGCTAAGTCAAGTGGGAAAGCTAAAGAGGGATGGAAAGAAAACTCATGCATGCTTTTATTTGGAGAAAAGGAAGGAGGATGATGTGGGAAAAAAACAAGTCAACTACACCTAGTCTACCTTTTCCTTTTGCTTTGAATTAGAATAAAACATGACAGCTCTTCAGAAAAAGCAAATATGTGCTTTGGAGGATATGGAATAAAGTGAACATGCTAAATTTGGTTTCTATTATGTTTCCCAAGTGCTCCATGACTCATTTTTAGCATGTGTTGACTTCTAGGACTTGTAGAAGGAAACTAGCATAGAATGGAATCTAGGAAACTAGGTAATAAGACAAAAATAATTAAAATTAATGTCTAAGGTAGGTAACTATGGGTTGATTATTCTAATAGTTTGTAAACATCATGTAAATATGCAAATTAATGAAAAACTCACATCCATCTATGTCAATGCAATGAATAATGATATGGGGGCATGATTTTCCTAAGGATAAGGGGGTGGGGGAATGTTAACCTTGAACTAGTTGGGGAAAGCCATGTGTCATCGGGAGAACCCATCAAAACTATCAACTACCCTCTTTCTTGTCTTCTCTTCCCAACCATTTATTTTTCCAGAAGGTGGTTGAGGTAGTTATTTCCTGGAAGGGGAAGAGTATGGGAAAATTTGAATTGGAAGAGCACCCATTCCTATAAATGGCATGTTTTACTTGCATGGACAAGAAAACACCAGAATCGTATTCCAATGTTGACCCACATGTTAATGTTTTGGATTTCCTCTGACAATTCGAGAGCTATGGGACGTTCTAGTTCATCCATATTCATTCTCCATTCATGGTGGAAGCTCTTCAGCAGTTGAGATCTTCTAGTGTGTATCCTTCACGTTCTGCGAGTGTTTAGTGATAGTGTGGTAGCACCAGAGCTCTACCTATGCGTACCCATCATGTTCTGGGAGTATGTTCCCTTGGAAGGACTTTGATTGCTGCATTGTAACATTATATTAAATTATAGAGTGTATGAGACCCTGTCACTCGTGTTCCAGAGTAAGCCTATGTTGTAGAGTCTCCTTGTGGTTGTTGTATTGTGCACCTCGGTTCGGGTCTGAACTATGTACAAGAATTAGGAATGGGGGAGATGTAGGATGTGCTTGATAAACCTAGTGTGGAACCTCACAATAAGATAAGAGTGGCTAGTGAACCTGCTATGCACATCCTGAAGAGCACTGGAAGGGAATGTGTAGCCTGAGGGACTATGGAGCAGAGAAGACGACACTTCCTTGTATTGGGTGTGTAGGAAGTAGGGAATCCAAGCCAAATAGGTCTTGTGAAGGTATTCTTACCTCTATAGATGAGCTCACTAGCTTAGCAGTTCTTCCTGCCCATTTCCTTGGAAGCCTGATAAACCCATCGGGGAAGATGGCTTGACCGTGTATAGTATGATAAACCCATATGTTGGCTTGATTGTGTCTTGTTGTGGTTGACCTGGTGTGTAAATTTTGGTTGGACAATCTGATAAACCCAACTGCAAATGATGGCTTGGATAGGTATCCTGATATACCTAGTAGTGAGATGGTTTGACTATGTATAGTATGATAAACCCATCTGTTGGATTGATTGGTCCTTAAAGGTGAAGGTTGGCTTGACTGTGCTCAGTCTGTGAACCCAACTGTGAGATGGCTTGGCTAGGAGGCCTATGAAACCCATTTGCCAGAATGTTTTACCCTGCAACCTCATAAACCCAACTGTGTTGTCTTGGCTGAGTGTTATTGTACCTTGGCTATGTATGATTCTTCTAGTGTTCCCTTATTCCCAGAAGAAATCATGCCCAGATCGGGGATGGCAGTGTTGCTGAGAGACTAAGGAGTACACTCGCCTATGGTTGGGTGGAACGTTGTAGTGACATAGCTGGTTGTGAGACAAGTTTTGTTCAAGATAAGTGTTCTTGTCTATGTTGCTATGATATTCTCTGCAGTTGCATTTCTTGTATTGTAAATTGCTTGATGGAATGTGATGAATATGTTGTTATTTGGAATTGATGGATTGTCCCTCTGAGTAACTGCAATTATAGGCATCTATTTATGTTCTTCCATCAATGCATTTCAATATAAGTTTCAGGGTATATTGGCGAGATCGAGAATGGATTCAATGATCAGATCAATCCAAGAATTCAGTGGAAAAGATGAGTTTTCTGCTAGAAATATTCCTTTGCGCAAATTATAGGTTTGCGAGATGCGAGATGCAGAATGTCATTTCATGGATTTTGGTTTTTGTAGATTTCCTTCCACAATTTCCTCTCTGCAACTTATAGGATGTGGGATGCGAAATCATGATGTCGCGGTTTCCCTATTCTTAATCCCGCAAGTCAAAATCTTCACGCCGTTGATCTTCGCGGGATGATTCTCCATCGTCGATCTGTTTTCGATGTGGGATGCAGGATACGGGTCGCGGAAAGTGATATTGCAAGTTTTGTAACTTTTTGACCCCGCAAATCGAGCTTTCCACACTGTCGATATTTGTGGGTGAATTCTGAACCGTTGATTTGGATCCAGTCGGTGGGATCATTTACGATCGTTGATTTTTGTCGCGTTTCTCTCCACCGTCCGATCTCCTTTGAGGTCTTTCCTTGTAGATTGTATAACTGATCTATGGAAGATGGGAGGGAGCATGATAGTGTTGGAAATATTGAGATTTGGTTCATGACCATGCCCCAGGTTTCGATGAACAATGAAGGTTTTCGATGAAAATTTTAATTCTGCATGATAATGGGGCATGGGTACATGACACATGTACTCTCTTCTTGTCTTCTGAATTTGATCATCCTTCTTTCTTCTTTGAGCAACCGGGAAGGGAGATGTTGTTCTTCTCTATAATTTGGGTCAACATGTCAATTTTCTTTTTCATACAATAGCTCTCAGAATAATAGCCTTTACTACAGTATGCACACTTGCTCATTTCTCCTTTGTTTTTCTTCTTCTGGAAGTTCTTCTTGGAGCCCGAGGGCTCCTCTTGAGACTTTGATTTGTCTCTCTTTTTCTCAGGTGTCTTTTTATCTATTATCTTTATTTTTCAATCCACCTTCAAGTCTCCAGCAATAAAATCTTGGTTTTTGGAAGGTTTGATGGTGTCCATCATTACCAATTTATCTTTCTCCTGGGTGAGAGATTCCATGAAATTGGCAAGCTTAGGAATCTTCCAGGTTTGAGCTGTCAATTTGGTGGCATTGAAGGTTGAAATAAACACTATGTAGTCAGGACCAAGCTTCGAGAGTATGCTAACTACTAGTTTCTCTTCCTTCTTTTAGATCCCACATTGTTTTATCTCCAAACAGAGGGCCTTAAACTTGGAAAAGTAGAGTTGCAATGATTCGAAGGTACGGGGACTTAGGGAGATAAATTAATTCTTGATTTGATGTCCTATCATCTCATCTGTCTTTGCAAAAAGATCTTCAATCTTCTCCGAAACCTCATTAGGTGATGTCAATGCATCAAGATGAAAGAGGGGGTCTCTTGAAATACTCAAACACAAAAGACCATAGGCCTCATCCCTCCTGTTATTCCATTTAATTTTATCTACAACTGCATTGGGATCTGCTTCAGTTTCCATGGTAACCCTATAGAGACCTTTATCTCTCAACAATATCTCCATCTCAGCTTTCCATTTGAATAAACTGAATGGAGTCAAGATTATCCTTTGAGATTGATCCATATCTCAGCAACTGTGCCCTCTAGTCAGCAGAATGTGCTCCTAGTTAGTGATGTTGAACATGCAATAAAAATTTGGAAGGAGAGAAATCGATCTACAAAGGCTTTGATACCATGCGAAAATTGAACCCAAGTGATAGAAAAATTACGCTCACAAAATTTCTAACCAAACATGCAAAATTCACACAAAAGAAGACTGAAATTGGAGCATAACACAATCTTGTACTGAATAAGTGTACATCATCCAACCTCATCAAGTAATAGGCTGAAAAAATATATAATTACATCAAATATTCAAAAGCATAAGGATGCTATTGGTAAAAAAGAAGGCTTACTAAAACTAGTCAAATCCCCCATAGGTGCATAAAACACTTTCCAAATATATGAAGATGCTCATGATTTGGATGAATCAGATAGGCCAACTAATAAGTGATGATAAGAGACCAGATCCATGCTTTTGTTTGGAGAGAAGGAAGGAGGATTATGTGGGAAAAAACAAGGTAGTTACTCCTAGACTAGCTTTTCCCTTTTGCTTAAACTGTTGTAAAGCAAGGCAGATTTCAGAAAAGGTGGAACTGTCCTTTTACAAACCAAGAATAAAAGCAGAGTTGCTGAAAAAATTTCTAGGATGATTCTAAAGCGCCCCATGACTTAGTTTTAGAATTTGTTGACTTCTAGGTGCAAGTGGAAGTCAACTAGCATAGCGAGGAATCTAGGGATAAGACAAAAATGATTAATAAATGTCAAATATGGGTAACTAGGGGTTTATTATTCTAATAGTGCTCATCACCGTGTGTAATTTCTCAAGTAAAATCATGCATATCTATTGTGTGTAATTTCTTCCTCTTGTCAAATATATAGTCCTAAGTAGGAACTCTCTCTCCATGAAAAAACCAAGTTTTAAATGAACTTATTATACCATGAATCATCAAGTGGTATTGTAATTCCTCAAAAATAAATACTGCAACATTCCAACATTTTTTACAAGGGCATATTGTGGTGTTATTATCCTCTGAATGCCTTTTTGAAAACTCTATGAAATCAACCCTGACTTCATATTCCTTTGACATCCTACATAGAACCAATTTTCACATCACGTAAGAAAAAACCACTACATATTACAATGAATACATATGTTATAAAATATCATATTGAAGAATCAAATATAAAAAGTATACCTCATTTTCAAATTTGTCCAATCCCTTTTTTTGGCCATTTAAAAATAAAACCAACCCAATTTCTCGAATTGGCTCCTTGAGAGTTGACCTCCCAACTTCCTTCCAATATATGGTTAGGAATATTCATGTATTAAACCCATATGCTTTCCAAAATAGACTTTACCAACAGATGACAACCATATATTACACCATACAATGATATAAGCTTCCACCTTATAATAACAAAATCCAAACATCAATTACATAATATTTTGGTTTTAAATTAGAACCAAGATATTTAAGATCTTAACCCATTAATATAACTCTGAAGGTAAAAAAAATTTACAAAATATGGTGGGCCCCTCCCCATTGGATATTGTGCTTGAAGATTGGAGGTACAAAGGTCACTTTTAGGGAGCACAATGGTTTATAAGTCTAATCGCTTGACATTAATAGTCCATTAATAGTCCCACCACCCTGGAAATATGACATCCACCAAGAACGAGTCAGCTGGATACAACTGAAACCTCCAAAAGTGTCGACTGTCACCACCAGGTACTCGTTCATTGTTTATAAACTTTTTCAATAGTTTTGCCATGGACGTGTCCAAGGAGATCATCTGCGATCGACTAATGATGCTTATGATACTCCTTTGTGGTTGTCCAGTGTCACTGATGCCCATAATGCTTTGTTTTCACCGTCCAGAGACCAGTCGAAACTGTTGGTAAATTTAAAATCATCCTTAATAGTGTTCACATTAGAAATTTTTCCCAATTTACTAGATATTTTCCAAAGGGTAGACTCCAATTATTCCCCCACTGAGAAGGCCATCTTAGATGATACCCACTCCCATGTCATTTCTAGAATTACAATGGAAGTTATCAGGGCTTCCCAGGGTCTCTTCGAATCCCAATGTTAGGCCATGAACCCCTTCACCAAATCATAGGTTTTGCAAGTGTTCAGGAAATCTGACATAGAACCAAGAATAAATTGTTCCATACCATTTTGAACACCCTAGTTCCCTCAGATACCCTTATCACCCCACTCTCCTCTGAATTGTTCACAAATCCTGTCATATCATTCATCTCGCTCTTGATTCAAATCCTAGGTCTTGATAGCGATATCATGGTCTTTGAAGTAATGTTAGGAATTCTCCTTCACCTGAGTAATTATGAAGTAGGAATTAAGTTTGATGAGTTCTTGGCTAGAGAAATCAATTATCATCTTGAGAAGTTTTATTTGGATAAGAACTTTAGATACCAGGTGTCTATGTTTGCCATCATAGTGAGTTCCAACCGACAGACCCTTGAGGACATGGATCTAGAGGTATTCAAACACTGGCCCCAATCTATCCAGAATATCCAGGACTGGTCTTATACCTTGTTCATTGACAGAATTGTCCTCAACATCTCCAAACAATGCAACCCTAAAGATAAGAGGATATCAGAAGACATGAAGGATGCCTTGCAAGAAGAGGGTATTGGAGATTGGTTGTTGATGTAGAAGTATTCAGTTATCAGGGTATGTAGTTTTTTGGATGCCCCTTTCATGCTACCGGTTTACCTAAATCCGTCATTATTCACACTAGCATTGATCAGGAAGAGGAATTCTGTTGATGAGTAGTATTTTACTGCTCATAGGAAGGACGCTTGGATCAAATACCCTATTAATTTCAGGCCCTTCGTTGTGAAGAAGCCAACAACGTTACCAATGGTGGAGAAAATTTTGAAGGCCACAAAGTTTCAGGTGACTCATGCAAAAAATTATGATCCTAAGGGGATCATTTCCCAAAGGAGGGTCTAGGCACAGAGGTCAGTCTTTATTCACTCCATGATCCCCAACTTGTCCCAGGAGGAAAATTCTCTTTCCTATGATTTTGATTGGACTCCTGTAGAGAAAATTCAGGATCCTAAAGAAGTGCAAGGTACGGTCCCAGCTACTCCCTTGCCCCAAAACGATGATGGTTGTAGCAGAAGGTCTCTATTAGAGGTGGAGGATATGGAATGTGATGAAAAATCCCCTAGTAAGAATCCTAGGATAGACATATAGAAGAACGCAATAAAACTGGAGTAGAACTTTAATTTTGAATATGATTCCCTAAAGAGAGTGATAGGGGAGGATCTTGTTTCGGTAAACCCTGCTGAGGGAAAGGTTTCAAATCATATGGTGACTGAGAATCCGCTAGTGTTTGTAAATTCAACCACTATACACTTAGAGAGAAATCACCCCAGGAACCCAACAATCAATGAAGAAAAGGGGTGAGGACTCTCTACTCAATTATCATAAGTATTTTTTTTCCTCTGTTGTTTACAAGAAATTTAAGTCTGACAAGAATATTTTGTCCACCTATGGGAATATCAAAGAGAAATCCAAGGCTAAGACTTAAGATCAATCCAAGGAGCTAAGGAAAATTTCAGGAAGCAACGTCTCTTTCACTACTACCAGGAATATTACAACAAAATACTTAAACCTAGCCATCGCTAATGAGGAAGGAGTTTCAGAGGTTGAGTTCAAGATGGATCGGTTCTCAATCCTAGATAAGATTGTGTTCCATAAGGTAGTTAACAATATCATCTATGCTGATTTTAATAAGGATTTGTTAGCCCATCTCAGGTCCTAGCAAAGGGTGGTTAAACTGGAGACCCAATTGAAGCAGGAAAATGAAACAAATAAGACCTGGAACATGCAAGCAAAACTACTCAATGGCCAATTGGCAGAACTAACAACACCGAACACTTTACAGCGTCCCCTTTCATATCAGTAGCTAGTGGAAATAGAGAATCCTATTTTACAACCTAATATGCTAGCCAAGATACATTCTTGCAAGAAGAAAATCAAGACACCTCTAGAATAAATCCAGCTACCTCCTCAGACCATGTTGTTACAAGGGGAGATTAAGACATTGCAGCATGAAGTTTTGGATCTGAAAGGCCGCATTGGTATGCTGGAGGCTGACAATTGCACATGGGAAGAAGATAATAAAAATATGTAGAAGAGAATTGATGAATTAAATGACTATAGCACCCCTGAGGACAAATCACCCACTTCTCTGGTGATCAAAGATATGTCTGAAATATCCCTGAAGGACCTGGAAATCACTCAATTGAAGGAGGCCAATCAGGAGCTCAAGGATAGGATCACTTCTAAGGACAATGAATACTCTATTGAGAAGATCAGGACACTCAAAGAGAAGGTAACCAGGTTTGAGGAAATGTTCATAGGCCATATTCCACTACAAGGGGCTAAACATTTTCTCTGAGATGTAGTGATAAAGGAGATGCCATCATTAGAAAAGAATTTGGTCATGGTGGATGAGCATCAACAAGATGTTATGGTAGCAATAATAATATGTAAATCCCTGCAGGAAATTCTAGCAGAAAGGCCTAGGGAGGAGGCCTCAAACGAGATTGTTTTTCTAAATTCAGCCTCTAGGGAAGAACTAATTACCTTGAGGATTACTGATAGGATATCAACTCTGGTTGTAGTAAGGAGGATGAACACAAAGCACAACATGTTACAGAATGAATTTGCAAGGATTAACATTATTCAACAAGGGGTAGAAAAGTTCAAAAAAATGTTCTAGCCCCTATTTTAGAAAGGGTTTCCTGAGTTTTGCAGTCCAGAGGGAAAGATGGTCCCTGAGAGAAAATATGTCGAACTGCTAAACTAGGCAATACTAAACCATGAAAAGTTTGAGGGTATTAATGGTGGGCTAAAGGGAGAGATAATCATAGATAAACTTAGTGAGGACTTTGAGTTGTTGGTTCAATTCAGGAATGTCAAATCAGATCTCCCTACTATTGGCCATAGCACCTTGATTGACCTAGATGTTCTCCTAAAGGAGCTATTTGCGATGACCAAACCTACAAATCAGAAGTAGAAATATATACATAGACTGAGAAATCATCATCCTAGAAGGATCACTAGTAGCTGTGTCAGCCATAGTTTGTTAAAAATATGCTCAGAGTTGTCGTTTTCATCAAAGAGCCAGAAATCCCTAGATGTCGATATTTCCATTTTTATTGGTCACGAGTAGCACATTGTGCCTTCCCAAAATGTTTGGTGGGAAAGGTGCATCTTCCACGTCAGATATTGTTAGGATTTGGGACGTACTCTCAGGTTTGATTCCCACAATGTAACTAATTTTGAAGCGATGTTTTGAGATACATATCGGGGGTAAATTGCACTTTAAATCTAACCTCTATGGAGGAGGAAGGGTTTGACTTTCATTTTTGAAGCCTCACTGCCATGATTGTAGATCTATAATCTTTCTTGGAAGTTTTAATGAAAAGTGTTTTTTAGAGTTTCTGAGAATCATCATAGTACACATATTCAGTTTGTGTTTCCTGTTTGTGTCATTTTCATGTGTAAATTCTACTAATGCTTTCTAGAGAAAACCATGACTTGTCTTGAGCCTGTTAAGGGATGTTGTGACATGTCTTAATCCTTATAGGACTGTTGTGACTAGAAGAAGGTTCCTTGAGGATTGTTAAGGGTACCAAGCCTATGTATGAAGGTACCATGATCTACTGTGGGTTACTAAGGGTGTTTTGAGGGTCCGTAAATGTGTTGGAAGCCTAATTGTGTACTTCTTGACTAGGTCGTGATATGTTAGTATGGATGGCAGTTTGTGTGAGGTCTAGTATGTGGGTTGATACCATTTATTGGACTATTTATGAAACTAATGGAACCCTTGAGTTGATTCCTCTCAGCCATGTGCTGGATACCAAGCTGGGAGAAAAACTGATAGAGGGAAAAAAGAATGGAACCTACTCCTGGGTGAGGGTTGAGGGAAAAACACAAGTAACCATCAAGTAAAAAATTGACAGATGTGCATGGTTCTTCTGCGCATTCACATAGTTCTCATCTCCACTCAACATGGTGAGATAGTGACCAATGAACAAGGTTTATCTAAAGGAAGTGAGAGGGTTTGATTTTTATACAAGGGGGACATGCTTTGAATAGTAAACTGTAATGACAGCCATCAGATCCCACTAATTTTTTTGGCTTATTTGCTTATGTATATTGGTTAAGGGATTTCATAAAAGTAGTTTTCAAAAATACCATTGAGTTATGCCAAATAGTCTTAGTTTTTTTTTTATTCAATGTACTACTGATATGTTGATGCAATACCATAGGCTCAAGAGGGAGAAGTCATTCATGACTTCACAAGGTCAATGGAAATCTTAAGAGGCCTAGGGTCTCATACATTTGTTATTTTCTTTATTTTGTAAAAGATGAATAAAATGGTTAAGGAATCTAGATCCTTTTCCACATGTAATAGTTAGGATTGAGTTAGTTGTGAGTAATAGGGTTAGCAGAGATCAATAGGGACTATAATCCTTTTTTATAGGATCTGGAAACATAATCCTATTTTATTTAAAATCAATTCGAGTTATTTTATTAGCATCTTAGTTAGCTTATAAATCTTGTTGGCTCGTAGAAGCTTAGGTTAGCTCACATAGCTTAGGATAGCTCATAGAGGTTTTAGGATATCTCAAAGAAGCTTTGATTAGCTCATAGAGATTGAGAGGGAGAGAAACTAAACATAGCATGAATGGAGGAATGAGAGGTGCACAGAAGAGTGAGCGAGGAGTGAACAAGTAGAATTCTATGTGTATTTGAATTTCTGGTGAATTGAATAAAGAACAGAGGATTAGACTTTGTGTGTGGTTTTTATGGATTTCATGTATTTATATAGTTGTGTAGAAGTATGAATTCATCCCGCATTCACTCCAGATAAACCTTTATATATATTCTATGGCTTTGGATTGCCATAGTTTCTGAATTGCAGAGAAGAATTGATCCTTTCAGTGATCAATTAAGTGAATCTTTGTAGAGGGTTAAACCTTAACCAGTTGCTCAAATAAAACAACATCATAGAATGGGGATCGATCATGGGGAAGATCAACAGCTTTTAGTGATATCATCGGGAGAAGTTGCAAGCTTTGAATTTTTTTTCATGTGTGCGATATTCTATGGAATGTGCTTAATAAATTTTGGAATAAACTAATGATTTGGTGGGGACACTGATCGAATGATCAGAAATCCATTTCACTGTGTGAAAACATAAGTTGTACGAACACTTAGGCTGGCCACAAAATTGATAGATCAATGATCGATATTGACGATGGGGAAGAAGCATTGTGCGGAAAATCTTGTTTTGAAAGTGTCAAAAGTTGAAAAGCCAACTTTTGATTCCCACCTTCCAAGAAGAATTCTGCAGCGGAAGGGAACATGCAAAAACCTAGAATTTTGCTGTAGAGGAAAGTTAGACAGTCTAGAAGAATGTTAGATAGTGTATATTCCTGTAAGTGTCAATATGGAGTGTGGTTCCCTTTTTGGATGTAAAAACCCTTTATATTGTCCCAAATGAAGCGTGGAGATTGCTGTAGATGTGGAAATGTGAGGATATACGACCAATAGAAAGTAAATCATCGTCACAAACAAGACTATGTCATCTCTAGACGATGTTGCATCCAAAATAAGCCAACAAATGAAGAATATGACCTCCATAAGATGAAATCGGCCCCTTTGTCACTCCTTTTTTTCAAAAACATAAAAACCAAAAAACATGAAAAAGGGAATATGCATGAATCTATAACATCTTATATCTAGATGGGCCTAAATTTTTTTTGTATGTATGACCACGGCATGATCCTATAATCCTAGGTATAATATAATATTGTTACTTGTTACACTCATAGGAAGACCCCCTTGGGATAAACCTTATTATAGAATATGGTATAGGGATGGCGTAGGGAGTCCTAGTTTCTTATATTCTTATTTTAATTATTGCATAAGTGTTTCTAGCTTCTATTCTATTTCTTGTCAAGGATATTAATAAATTACATCGTAGGGATCTTGACTACGGGTAAAAATTTCAACAACCGTCAACACGCCTCTCCTCGGTCCTTGCACTGAACATGTGGCGAGCACCATGAGGCTAGCCCTCGTATCCACCATGACCACATGACCCTCCAGAACATTCAACGTTGTTCACACATGGGAGATGTTCAGCTTGTCACTTCAGCTCCTACGACATTGGTTGGTGATGGCCCATCCTCTTCGTAGCTTTCATTCCTCTACAATGAAATTCAATGCATGCAGGTACCATGGAATATAGGATTATGATTTTGAGTTCCATTGCAATTTATTTTGGCCTGGATCGAAGCATTCCTTGGATCTCTATGCGTTTGGATGCTCTTCGTGTCTCTATGTCTGAATGATCTTGGTGTATTCGGTTAGTTATCAGCATCCCCTAGCCCATTTATTTCAGGAAGGTGTGGCTTAATCTAGTTTCCATGTTGCATCAGAGAGGAACACTGAATAGGGCTAGCTTTGGCATAGGTAAAACCTAGAATTTTTGTAGTTTTTTAGGTCTCAACTGATTATGAACCTCATATCTATCCTTGTGTTTATGTTCTAGTGGAAGCTTGGGAGGGTTGTGTCCTTAACTAGAAGCTAGCGACAGGTGAGTATGGAATCCAGATCAACCACTACTAGATTATGAAAAATATGCTTTGCAACCTTGTTGAGGACATGCTCAGCAACTAATATGATGCCGGGGACACAATCCAAACCATGAAAACCAGAATTGCTGAGATTGATGCTCAGCTCATTGCCATGGAGAACTCATTTGCATGGAAGGGTAGTGCAGGCATCTCTGGGCATGGGGGTCTAAATGATGGTGGACGTGACCGCGGTGGAGGTGGAAATGGTAGTGCAATGGGGGGTTTGGTTCTTTCCATTCATGGAGGTAGAGGGAGCATGACTGGATGCACAACTACGACTCCTCACGCTTAGCCTTTTCCCATCCCCTGAATGGTCGAGCCACTCTTCAAGTGCCTGAAGGAAATTTCATCCCAACAGCCTAATCAACAGTAGCATCAACCTTCATTGGCTCTGGAAACCGCCACCTAATCATTTACCCAGTCACAGGAATAAATATGGGCTTGCCCCATCACTGAAGAAATTCTACCAGCTTAATGTTCACACCTCCTAGTAGCAACAAAGACCCCATGTCCTAGGTTTTTTGTTCAGGAAAAAAGTGTCAAATATGTCAATGGATATTTTCAATTATGAACTCTATATTTATGTCTACTTTCATGTTTGCTTCGGAAAAATATGTCTATGCTCAACTCTATGCTTATGTCTTCTTTACTTCAGAATACTGTAATTATGTCTCATTCTGGGCCTTAGGTCATTACTTTTAGTCATGAACACCAACGTCGCAATTTCTCCTAGACGGCCTGTTTTTGAGAGGTTTGGGGGGTGGGTTCACCTCCTAAGACCTTCATTGGCCAGGATGAATTATGTAATTTTTTCCTCTATATTATAATAGATCCGTGCAGATTACAAAAAAATAACTTACATCGTAGGGACGCTCTATGGGTTAAATATAAATATATTTCTAATGTGGATATATCCCAACCTGTATTCTAACTAATATATGTTATTAGTATCATAGGATATCAAGATGTTAAAGTTGTCACCACCATTTTAAAACATATCAATGTATTTTTTGGAGGAGTTAGAACTGTCTTCAATCACCTCATTTAATGGATTGGAAGGTATGGGAAACTTCATTTCTTTTCAAGCTCAAAAAATATCACTTGGGAGTGAGTAAATTGGTCAAAGGTGAAGTGCAATGGCCATAACATTATTAGAGATCACTTGGTTCAATAATTTCATATTCCACCTGTCATTAACTCTCCAACGACCTAAACACAAATTCCCATGCAACCATCTATACAAAATATTACACTCCCACCACTAAAATGGTTTATTGAACAATGCAAATACATAAATGAGGTGGAGGCTATAGATTGGCATCACATGATTAAATGTAACACCATATATCTCTTCTCATTATTCTAATATTGTTGGTTACCTAATTGATATGTCAATTAAGAAAGTATATTTGTAATGCATACCACCATATAAATTTTGGCTCATATGATTTCCATAAGAAGAGAGATCATAAATCCAACCAAGAAAAAAAAATAAAATTTTGAATGCATATGATGGATCCCTTAGTAAGGCAAGAAAAAATAATGAGTCATATCATGCCAGTAGTTACAAATAACAGATAAAAGAGAAAATATCTTGTGTAGAATCATAAGAGAGTCTATGGAAATAGACTAATTTAGTATAATTATTTTATCCTTACGATATCATTACTTATTGACATGGGACCTTGAATTATATATAAGTATTTTTATCAAGTAACCGGTAAATCCACCTAGGTATAAATGCAATAGTTACCAACTAGAAATAATACTATGTCTGGATATTGTAACCTCAACATCCAACCTCAAATGAGAATGACATCCCTTATGTGGTAAGATCAAATTTATTACTAGTGCACTTGAATCCATTGAAACAAACTCATTGTCGCCATCCTTCTAGAAATAAACCTTTCAATCAATGCATTATAAGCCATGGTTATTACATTATTTAACTTCATGTCATACAACACAATAGGCTAATATACATGGTTGATTTCGTGGTATACCCTCTCAACATACTTATTTGTATCAAGTCATTTTCCTTGTGAAATCCATTCATCAAAGGATTGTGAGTATGAATATTTGGTTGATCACAACCATTTTCCTTCATTATATGCCCCACTAGTGCAAGATAAATGACAACTTTTCCTCCTTTCCCATGTCCATTATTCAAGGTAGTATATGTTACTTCATTTGGTGTTAATCATTTTTAGTTGCGGATGATGGTTAGAGGAATAGTTAAGGATATATTAAATGAAATTTTGCATCTATATAGCCATCTTTTTCTCTGATCTAGGTACAAGATTGTCATGGTTCACTAATTCATATAACCAGTTTTCTAGGAATTAGAAAGGTGTCCTTTCCATCGTTAAGACCTACAGTACTAGGTATATACCTATAATTTGTTTGATAATTATAAAGAGATGGAGGGTTGACATTGTATGTTAAAAATGATACTTATAAGGAGATGGAGGTCACATCATATTCATATGGTCCATCAAGCAGGTTATCGGATTTTCATTAGGAGAATATTTTCAATGGTATAATACTGTTCTAAAATACATAGGTTAATGGTTCAAATTCCTTTTATGTTTATAAGAATTGCAAATGGTTGGAATAGTTTGTAATGATAAAAATTCTTAATATTTAAAACGATTATATAGGTTCTTGTAGGTTTTCTCTAGGTAGGACCCTAACCAATGTATTACTAAATTGCCAAACTTATGGAGAGCATATAGATTAAATGTAACATCGTATATCTCGTCTCACAATTATTCTAATATCCATGGTTACCTAATTGATATGTCAATTAAGAAAGTAGATTTGTAAGGAATACCACCATAAAAACTTTAGCTCATATGAACTCCATAAGAAGAGAGATCATAAATCAACCCAAGAAAAAAATAAGAAATAATTGTTTGTATGCATATGATATATCTCTTTGTAAGGAAAGAAACAATAATGAGTCATATCATGATGCCAGTAGTTACAAATAGTACATTAAAGAGAAAATATCTTGTGTAGAATCATAAGAGAGTCTATGGAAATATAGTTATTTAGTACAATTATTTTATCCTTTTGGTATCCTTTCTTATTGACATGGGACCTTGAACAATATATAACTAATTTGATCAAGTAACTAGTAAATCCAGCTAGGTATAAATGAAGTAGATACTGACTAGAAATAATACTATGTTTGGATATTGTAACCTCAACATCTAACCTCAGATGAAAATGACATCCCTTATGTGGTAAGTTAAAATTGATTACTAGTTCACTTGAATCCATTGAAACAAACTCGCTGTCCCCATCCTTCTACAAATAAACCTCACAATCAATGCATTATAAACCATGATTATTACATTATTTAACTTCATGTCATCCACCACAATAGGATAATATACCTGGTCGATTTCATGGTATACCCTCTCAACCTCCTTATTTGTATCAAGTCATTTTCCTTGTGAAATGCATTCATTGAAGGATTGTAAGTATGAATATCTGGTTGATCACAACCATTTTCCTTCTTTATATGCTCCACTAGTGCAAGATAAATGACAACTTTTCCTCCTTTGCAATGTCCATTATTCAAGGTATTATATGTTACTTCATTTGGTGTCAATCATTTTCAGTTAGGGATGATGGTTAAGGGAATACTTAAGGATAGATTAGAGGAAATTTTGGATCTATATAGCCATCTTTTTCTCTAACCTAGATACAATATTGTCATGGTTCACTAATTCATATAATAAGTGTTGTAGGAATTAGAAAGGTGTCCTTTCCACCACTAACATGTACAATACTAGGTATATACCTATAATTTGTTTGATAATTCTAAAGATATGGAGGGTTGACATTTTAGGTTAAAAATTATACTTATAAGGAGATTGGCGTCACATCATATTCATATGGTCCATCAAGCAAGTTATCAGATTTTCATTAGTAGAATATGTCAAAATATATGAATAAAGAAAGTAGCTTATTTATGATACCTATCCCCAAATTTATGTTAAAACATTGTTTAATACCTATACAGTATTTCAAATTTAATGCAATTTCATTGGCTAACACATGATGACATGGAATTTGAATTATGGTTGAAAGGCCCATTTTGAGCTGAAATTTCCTCTAATGTCCCATCTTTCCCCAGAGAATAAGTATTCTTCCTCCCATCATGAACATATTTCATGTCATACTGCCATGGCCTCCCTAAGAGTATATGGCACACATCCATAGGCATTATGTCACACAATATTTCATCCTTGTAAGTATCAATATGGAACTCCACATTACACTACTCATTCACCAGGAGTTGATGTCCTTTCTGTAACTAGGACACTTTGTAAGGAGTGGGATGCTTCATCCTCTTCAATCTGAACTTCTCTACCATATCTGTGGAGACCAAATTATTAGTACTACCACTATCAATAACCATTTTACAACACTTACCTTGTGACTTACACCTTGTCTTGAACAGACTTTTCCTTTGAACTGGTTCATGTACCTATTTCTCTGTATTCACCAAGACTCTCTTCAGCATAAGAGCCTCTCCATCCTCTAAAGGATTATTCAACTTTTTTTCTTATTTTGGTTCCTCTTGAGCCTCTGTAACATTCACATTTCTCTGACATGTAGATTTATTTCTTAGACAATCCCAAGACATATGCACAATCTCTCCACAAGTATAACATCTTAGTTCTCTATTTCTACCTCTTACTCCTCCTCTGAATCCTCCTCTCTGGAATGATTGACTGTTACTGATAGAACTTTTAGCTTCATCTTTATAAGTTCTACCTCCTCTATTAGGAACACCTCTACCTCTTACCATGTTCTTTCCTCTGTTCCTTTGGTTTTTCTTTCTTAGCAATTTCTCTTCTACCTTTAAAGCTACCTAATATGCATCTTCTACAGTTTTCAAATTTAATAGACTGATTTCATCCTGTATATCATATATCAACCCATTGATATACCTAGTTACTCTTTCTAGACCTCCCTCTGTGTGTCCATATCTAATATTCAGTCTAAAAATTCTTTCGTATATTCCTTTACTGTCATAGCCTTATGTCTAAGGTTCTATAATTATATAAGAAGATCTAACTGATAGTCCTTAGGCATAGATTGAATTTTAATCTTATACATCATCTTATCCCAAGAGTTAATTTTTTTCTTACCTCTTCTTTCTCGATGGATCTAGAGCTCATCCCACCAAATAGATGTCTTTTCGATCTGGTAGCTGCATATCTTACTTTCTTCTTGTCTTCTATCTCTTCAAAATTAAAGTATTTATTTAGAGAATTAATCCAATCCATAAGTTCTTCAACATTTAAGTTACCTAAATACAAAGGTACTTCTATTCTTGGTCTGCCACTGGTTTTCATCAACATCTTCAATATTTTAACTTCTTCAGGATATTCTTCTTCTTCCTCATAGGATTTAGATTTGGCTTCTTCATCACTCTCATTTGAATTTTCTGAATGTTTCTTTCTCTCCATAGCTTCTAACCTTTCTTCTAGCATTCTCATGTTTCTTTCCATTTATATTTCTGCAGGTTGAGTTCCCCCAATTTTCATGTTTCTTGACTTTTGTAATTTTGAAGTCTTCTACGCCGTCAATTCTTGCGGATTAGCTCTCGTTCATTGATCCATATCCAAATGTGGAACCAATTGTAACCATTGATTCCCGTCGGGATATCTCTTCACCATTCGATATTCTCTGATATCTTTCTTTGTAGTTCGCTAAATTGATCACTGAAAGGATCAATTTCTCTCCAATTTAGAAACTAAATAATTTATACACAGAGTTATATGGTGTGAACGTAGGATGAATTAATATCTCTATGAATTTATATAAAACCAGGAATCCATCAAAACACACACAGAATGTAATCCTCTGTTCTTTATTCAACTTAATCATAATTTCAAACATAGATAATTCAACTTATTCACTCCTTCTATGCACACTCTCTCCTTATCGTCATTTTCTCTTCTTTGTATTTTAACAATTACACTCAAATGAATTTATAACACTTAGAAAACCTATCAGATCCGACTAAGTTGGGCCTGAGGTCCTAATAAAAGAAAACCCTATCGACAAAGATCAATCCTTGAGAAATCCATCCATGGATCAAGGAGAACAAAGGAAAACTTTCCACTTATTACAAATCTAAAACTAATTCTATCTACTTGTCATCAAACCCTATCCATTTAGAACTTGATTACAAGGAAAGCTAACTCATTAGAAAATGAAATTCGAGCTGGATACTAAGATGATTCATCAGTCAATGAAATTTGAGTTGGATGCTCCTGCATCACAGGGTCCTCCCCCTTTTCATTGAAAACCTTAGGAGAAAACTCGGGTGTTTTTTCTATCTATACAAAAAAAATGAAATTAAATTTACCAAAAAAAATGAAAAAAATGAAAAAAAATGGGACCCCTAACATAACTTTTCACATTTTATCTCTCACGAATATTTTTGTTGGGAAAGGGCGATGTTTTCTTTTTGCACATGCCATCATTTACTTGCTTTTATTTTAGTATTCAACGCCATGAAATATGAAGCTAAGTTGTTGGGATATATTGAGCTGAACTGCATGAGGTGTAACTTAAGTTTCATTGCATTCTTGTTCTACGCTCTACATTAATGAAGGTGTTTTTATCAATTCTTTCATGAAAAAAACATAAAAACTGAAAACAACAAACACCGAAAACATTCTGTGGTTTCTTTATTGACAGAATTCAAAATAATGGTTCCTATGCTACGAAATTTTAAGTGTAATACGCATTCTCTGCAGCATTTTGTACAAAATTTTATCATATTCTTAGTAAGTGTAATACGCATTCTATGATTTCTTTATTAACAAAAATGAAAATAGTGGTTCATATGATACAAAATTTTAAAATTCTGTAAAAATTTGGTTTCCTCTAGGGATGACCGTGGATTGTGGTGGCTCTTACTTCTGAGTTGTGGACTGTTTGACATTCACTTAGCTATGTTGTGATTGTTTTGTGACCACTAGAGTTGGACTGCACTTTCCCACTACTGCAAGACCATTACCATCTTAATCTTTGGGACTTTCTTTGTAAACCTTCTCCTGCTTGCATCCTATAAGGCTGAGGGGTCTTCAATATTGGAGAATGAGATATCTTGTTGGATATTGTACGTGTCTAACCTAAGCCTACAAAACTCTAACCCTCTCTCTCTCTCTCTCTCTCTCAAGTTATGACATATGTTCCTCTTAGCACATAGTCCTTACAGATAGTCTTCCTTTTTACTTTTAAAACTTGTTAGATATATTAATCATTTAAACAACTTTCAGTTAGCAATTGAGTGATGACAGACTTTATTTTTTTGGTTATGCATTCTTTGTATAAGTGGATACAGGGAGGTAAGTGATTGTTTGTGATTGAAGTATACCATTTTTTTTAATTTGATACAAGTTGTTTTTTTTAACAGAAATGAGTAGGTTTTATATTAATGATATTGTGGTTGAGCCACCCAAGAGGTTACATCTGTGAGTTCTTTGCAAAAAACAAAATTCCCCATCACAAAAAATGGGAATACTACCTTTATTTAATTTACATTGTTAGAACATATTACATTGTACTTTAATAACAATCTAATAGGATATGGATTAATCAATACTCTAATCATTTAAAAAAAAGAGAAATCATGTTATGACATGAAATCAAAAAAATATGATTATGAAAATTTCAAAAAGAACATGTCAAAATGATCAAATGGGAAAGAAAGGGACATTCATATCACAAAGGTAAATATTTAGAAATAGAACAATGCATTTACTTATGTCTAGTATAATGCTTGTTTTTATTGTATAATAATGTTAGGCATATGTTTGATAACATTCTTGGCTACAGTAACAAAGAAGAGGAAAATACAAACAATAGAAAAGAATATTACACCTTCTATGCCTTTGAATGAGTCTACTAGTCCTAACAAAGAAGCAAATGACAAAGATACATTTTCCTCTTTTCGGGAGGACCAACAACATGAACAAGGTAAGCCCATTAATTCGGATTTTTCTAGTTATTTATAACTATAAATCTTATGATTAAGAAATCCATAACACATTTATGTGCCCTTAATTTATAGAATATGTTCACAAACAACCATGCCATATGGATAACAACGTAGAAGGGGAAGATCCCTCGACACAAAAGAGGTGGAGCAACAGGAAGAACAAGGTAAGATCATTAATGTATAATTTTGTAGTTATTCATAAACAAAATTTTATGAATTAGGAATCCATAACACCTTTACGTGCCATTTTTTTATATAATATGTTCACAAAGAACAATGCCAACAAGATCATAAAATACAAGGTGAAGATCCCTCTACACAAGCATCGACATAGAAATTCAAGAAGAAAGGTAGAGGAGCAACTAAATGTGCATAAATCAATAACTTGGAGGAAAATATCGAAATACATATCAATGAAAGGAACCAACCAATTGGTGCAAACTCCGTGAAGCTATCTTCATTAGTAGGTGTGCTCACAAGGGAAATGTTTCCAATCAATTATTCTGATTGAAGGAAGGTTTGAGATAAATTAAAGGAGGACTTGTGGAATATTATTAATGTGAGTATTAGACATTGCGTGTATTTGTTTTCAACATTTCTATTTTTGGATTATTTCGAATTTTCTTTTCAGACCATGTATGACATCTAAAAATGAAATTCTTGTATGTTACAGGCGAAATTTATAATCCCTTTGATCCTTAAAGAATATTGTATGAAATCCATTATCCATAAGAAAAACAGTCATAGATATTGGTTGACCAAAAAATATTGTGACCCTTATGAGTCAACGGAGGAAAGATTAAAAAACGTTCCTCCAATTACAATAAGTGAGAAAGCGTGGAGAGAATTCGCCCTATCACGAACCACCATTGAATTCTTGGTAAGCAAAAAGTTCACATATTATATAATCAAGTTTTTTAGAATGTATATTGGCTTGTATTGTTGAATTATATATGTTATTTTCAATTGATTTCTAGGATATAAGGAAAAAAAAGGAAAATAGAGAAAATGAGAGGGACTTGCACACTTCTGGACGTCGAGCTTATCAACAGGTCGAAGATGATATGGTAAACAATTGTGATGATATTTTATCTGATATGAGAAATATTAGCATATTTTGGTTTCATTGTAATGTCAAAACTTAACCATACTATTTTACTTGTTGCAACTAGAAAAAATATATATCCTCTAATGATACAACTACAAGCATTACTAGGGAAAACTTATGGAAGAAGTGTCATCAAAAGAAGGATGGAACTCCAATCACAATAGTTGTAGGATAAACAATAGTATGTTCTCAACCTTTTAATTTAGATATTGATTAAAATTTCATTTTACATGTTGGAAATGTTTTCTTCTATGATCTGATTTAATTGTATGTCAATGTTAGCAAAAACTTGAGCAAGCACAAGTAGAAGTTACATCTCAAAACTTTGCAGCTAGGGATGATACCCTGGCTAAGGTACTAGGGGTGGACAATGTCGTGGTTTTTTCTTAGGATTTACGCCAACTAACTTGTTTGGAAAGAGTTTATACAAGGAGGCACTAGCTGTAAGACAAGCTACGATAAAAGAAAAAACAGAGGAAATCACACCTTTGAAAACAACAATAACTAAACTATTGAAAAGAGTAGAAGATATGGAGAGAGAAAGTGTGGTCAACAAAGAAAGTGTTAGTGTCCAATTATTTAATCTTATCTCAATATACATATTTTCACACTAATGATATTAATTATAATATGAGATTACTCATATAAACAGTTTCCTACTGTACAAAATGCTCATGCTGAAATCTCGCCTATGGTGGAGGTTAGTTGTTTAATTATTATTTTAAATCATATTATATTTCCATCTTTTGAATAT
>LPNX010115273.1:1087370-1107125 GCA_001517045.1 Pseudotsuga menziesii
GCATACTCCATCATCCCTAGTAAGTATTAAAAAATTTCATAATTTAGTTCAATTTTGTTTTATTTTATCAATCTATTAGAAATCATTGTATATTTGGTGCAGAGTTGTGCATCAAAATATGATGAACATTTGGTATAGAAAACACCAATGGTTCCATCAAAACTACAAATTGACAAAATGAAAACACCAATTCAGGTAAGATTGTAATTATTTAATCTAGGATCATCAATGTTTAAATTCTTATTTCCATGCATCTTACTTTGTCTCATTTATTTGCACGGTCAAGATAATGCTAATGAGTTGATACCAACTTCCCAATTGGGGATGGAAGGAAAGAAATTCTTTCTCATTGCATTAAACTCAAGGGTCAAAGTTGTAATGGAGACAATACATAAGACTAACCTAAATGCAATGTTATATTGTGTCCCTGTTGGAAAAGGCTATTATATTTTGAATCCGACAAAAAATTTAGATCCCCTATTTGAAAATATAGCTCTACCACGTCCTAGTAGCGCATTATGTAATCTAGTAGATGCTTTGTTGAGCTTCATTCCTTGGCATAAGGACAACATTGAACTATGTAACTAGTGGTTATACTGTGTGACTAGTGATTTCAGTGATGTTGTATCAACTGAGAATAGTTTATTTTATTGAATATTTATACTTATACCACAACATAGTTTATAATTTTTTTGTATTTCGGGATTAATATTTACATTTAATTAAAATTTTGGGCACAAGTTGCAATTATATGCCATGTGCACAATTTCTGATTTTGTAAAACATCAGTATTATATAATCTTCGTTGCATGTTAAATGAGATGTTGTGTTGTGAATATGTGGAATGAGCAGTCTGTTTATCATATTTTCATTAAGTTTTTTTTTTGTAAATTAGTTTATCCTTCAATTTCCTTCTATTGCCAAAAACAGACATTTACAGAAAGAAACAAAAAACCACATTAATATAACTTATTTTCCACATTGTAGCAAGAATAACCAAATGACCAAAATTAAATATTTAAAGGAATAAGGTTGCATCTAGAAACAAATTCATATGCAATAATTAACAATAATAGTAAGATGATTTCTTAACTCAATTGAGGCCAGGACCTTTTATATTATTGTACAAAATAGCCAATCTACAAATCATTTTGAATTTGAAAATCAAAACTAAGTTTAAATACATAATTACACTCAATTTGCACATTGAATTCACCATATTATTACATTGTTCATTCTATGTTTGATAGTCATGTTCTTCTTGTGTTCACAACTGTCAAGAAGGTTTATGCTCCTTTTGTGTTTGTCTTTCTATTCGGTATCTATATCGCTTGGTAGCACTGTTATTTGTGCAAAATTGGAGAAGATAGCCCCATTTATAGACAATACTAAATGCTTGATGGGATTGTCATTCTTGTCTTCTTCTTCGACCAATAATGGATCCTTCATACAGGATATTCCAGTGCAAGACCTCTTTGGATTTGTCATCACCTTCATTAGATTTGGAAATTTGTAGACCTCTGATCTTTTCTCCCCCAATACAAACATTCATTAAGACCAAATGTTCCTAGCAATGGATACAATGCACCACTGTAATGGAGTCCCCAACCTTGTCTGGAGGATTTGGCGGGATACTATTAGGACCAGGAACTGTAGGCACTGCTTCCATAGTGGTGTTGCATCATATCAGGACAACGTTTCCCTTACCATCATCAGAAATTATTTCTAATGTAATGAACATATTTACATTTCCCTTACCAGAATCAGAAGGTCTTCCTAATGTAATGAACATATCTACCCTGATGTCTGTATTTTATTTTACGTGAAGTTCAGTAAATGAATGAATTTACAAGTAGTGCCTAGCGGTCAATAAAAAACATTGAACAACAATATTCCCAAGTAGAACAGTCATTACAAATCTCATATCAGGACCCCCAGGATCCTTAGCAGAACAACAGTTAGTCATCCTTGTTCTTTACCAGCATTCCCTCGCTCTGTATCTTATGACAAATCTGATTGTGGCCTTATAACAATATGGGCGATTAATGAATCATCATTAGAATTTGAGTTCACCATGAGTCTGTCAAATTCTCACACACGCCATTATCAAGTAGCATGATGACAACATGAACAATCATGTGGGATCTTGATCTGATTTCTTGTGTGGTGATGCCAACTACGTCGCCCCTTCTATGGTGACGTCATGGTATCAATGGCGGAGGTGATCCCCGAACTCACATGAAACCAGCTTCGAGTTTCCTTACAGTGTGTGGAATTGAAATCTGTCACTTCATCGATCCCTCCTCATGATGTCATATCAGTAACTGGTGCTTCAGAGTTTGGAATATGAAGGAATGAGCAATTTCACATTTTGTTATTTCATCTCCTATTTGATACCTTGCTTGTATTATGAAAATATTGATGATTGAGGAATTTTTTGTTGGTTTTTAGCTTGTCTAACATTCTCATTACGTATAACACACTCCTGTAAAATAGGGACACAATATTTCCAGCTTAAAATAATTTGTATAATGCAGACTTGTCAACCAACAAAATGGGTACAACTAAACATTAATTGATAGTAACATCAAACTGAGTAAGAACGATAATCCTATACTTACTTATGAACTCAAGCTAATTCATCAGCTGCAAGGAAATGTGTACTTTCATGCACTCATTCAGTTATATTCCTTGGTTTTCATTCCATAAATTGCATCACTTATAATGCTGAAACTCTAGTGGAAAATTATATGTTGATTATAGTCACATTTAGAATTCATCCAATATGAGTTAAATAGATGAATTAATAACATCAATAAGAAACCCTAAAGAAGAATTTATGGACCTCCAAAAATTGTGGTTTAGGGAAACTAGATCAAGCCTAAGAGAAGATAAAAAATGGTCCAAGTATGGAATTATTGGTAAAATATTCCTAACGGCCTTAGGGAAACTCCCGCCAAAACTCATAGGATGATGATGAAAATATTCCGAGAGTGTGGATATCTAGAGTGTTGTAGGGTGCATTCAAACATATCATTATCTTGACCAAAAATTATTTCAAGAAGAAGATATCAATCTTCCAAAAGTGCCTCTTAGCCATATTTGCACTGCTCCGAAAAAATGCCCACCAAGGAGAGAGAAAGAAGCTTGAGAAGATGAAAGTGGTCTTGTTGGATTCACCTTGTTTGCCTCCACCCATTGGGTATCTCAATTTCCAAGTTTGAAGGAAAAATGAAATCACCTTGGTGACCTATGGTTTGAAGAGAACTAGTTAAGTGTTAGACAAAGAGTTTGAGAGACCATTTGGAAATGACCGCAAGGGGGTGTTCCTTTGAAGATAAAATTCATCACATGATACGCTATTGTTCATTGTTGAAGTGGATATTTAACCATGCTCTTGGTATTCCTTATGGTGATCAGATAAGGAAAATATGAACCTGCCAAAATAGAAGAAAAATATTATTTTGCATACTAAAGACAAAGGGAAAATGGTTGCCCTGTAAAGGGGCTAAGTGATGCCCGCATTAAGGTTGATTCCTGTGGTAAGGATGATGTCAACATGACATGGCATGGAATAAGTGATGATGTGGCATGAATATGAAATAATTGTTGCATTATGACATCATTCAAGAGAAATACGACGAATTAGTGAAAACCAGGAAATTGGCTAAGTATGGGAAAATTAGTCCAAGTAGCCTTAAGAGGATGCCCGCCACAAATGGTTTGTTGAAGAAAATGCCCGAAGCACATGGGGATATTATAGGTTTTTGTTTTGTATACTCAACCATGGTCTTATTTTTTCCAAAGAGAACCTGAAGAATATTTTATGCACCTACCACAACTATGGTTTAGGGAAGTTAGACCAAGCTTAGGAGAAGATAAAAAATTGTCTAAGTATGGAATTATTGGTTAAATATTCCTAACTGGACCTAAGGAAATGCCTGCCATGGCTCATAGGATGATGATAAAAATATTTTGAGATTGTGGATATCTAGATTGTTGTATGGTGCATCCAAACATATCATTAGCCTTACTAAAAAGTATTTTAGGAAGAAGATATCAATCTGCCAAAAGTGCCTCTCACCCATATTTGCACTGCTCCAAAAAAATCCCCACCGAGGAGAGAGAAAGAAGCTCGACAAGATGAAAGTGGTATTGATGGATTCAACTTGTTTTCCTCTATCCATTGGGTATATCACTTGCCAATTTTTAATGAAAATTGAAATCACCATGGTGACCTAGGGTTTGAAGAGAATTGGTTAAGTGTTAGACAAAGAGTTTGAGAGACCATTTGGAAATGCTCGTAAGGGGGTGTTCCTTTGATGATAAAATTCATCAGATAATATGGTCCGATTCATTGTTGAAATGGATATTTATCTATGCTCTTTGGTTTTTCTTATGGTGATCAAATAAGGAAAATATCAACCTGCCAAAAAAAATGTTATTTTGCATACAAAAGACAAACGAAAAATTGCTATGTGTTGTAAATGGGCTAAGTGGTGCCCGCATTAAGGTTGATTCCTGCACTATGCAAGATGTCAACATGACATGGAATGACATAGATGATAATCTAGACTGAATATGAAATCATTGTTTCATTATGGCATCATTCTGGAGAAATACGACAAATTAGTGAAAATCAGGAAATTGGCTAAGTATGGGAAAATTGGTCCAAGTAGCCTTAATAAGATGCCCGCCACAAATTGTGTGTAGAAGAAAATTCCCACAACACATGGGGATAAGGTAGGGTCTTGTTTTCTCTGCTCAACCATGGTCTCAGTTTCTCCAAAGAGACCCTAAAGAAGAATTTATGGACCTTCCACAACTCCAGTTTATAGACCAAGCCTAGGAGAAGATAAAAAATTGTCTAAGCATGGAATTATTGGTAAAATTTCCCTAACTAGCCATAGGGAAATTCCTGCCACAGCTAATTGGATGATGATAAAATTATTTTAAGAGTGTGGATCTATAGAGTGTTGTATGGTGCATCCAACCATATCATTATCCTAAACAAAAATCCTTTTAGGAAGAAGATATCAATCTGCCAAAAGTGCCTCTCATTCATATTTGCACTACTCTAGAAAAATTTCCACCAAGGAGAGAGAAAGAAGCTGGAGAAGATGAAAGTGGTCTTGATGGATTCATCTTGTTGGCCAATACCCATTAGGTATCTCACTTTCCAAGTTTGAAGGAAAAATGAAATCACCTTGGTGACCTAGGGTTTGAAGAGAACTGGTTAAGTCTTAGACAAAGAGTTTCAGAGACCATTTCAAAATTCCTGCAAGGGGGTGTTCCTTTGATAATAAAATTCATCAAATGATTGGGTCTTGTTCATTGTTGAAAAGGCTATCTAGCCATGCTCTTATTTTTTCTTACTCTGATCAGATAAGGAAAATAGAAACCTGCCAAAATAGCAGAAAAATGTTATTTTGCATACTAAAGACAAAGGAAAAATGGTTGTGTTGTAAAGGGGCTAAGTGATGCTCGCATTAAGGTTGATTCCCGCACTAAGGATGATGCCACCATGGAATGGCATGGCATAGATTATTATTTTGCATGCAGATGAAATCATTGTTGCATTATGACGTAATTCTGAAGAAATACGGCAAATTAGTGAAAATCAAGAAATTGGCCAAGTATGGGTAATTTGTCCAAGTAGCCATAAGAGGATGCCCGCCGCAAATTGTGTGTTGAATAAAATGCCCACAAAATATGGGGATATTGTATGTTGTTGTTTTCTCTACTCAACCATGGTCTCGGTTTGTCCAAAAAGATCCTAAAGAAGAATTTATGGACCTTCCACAACTGTGGTTTAGGGAGATTACACCAAGCCTAGGAGAAGATAAAAAATTGTCTATGGAATTATTGGTAAAATATGCCTAAATTGCCTTAGGGAAATGCCCTCCATAGCTCATTGGCTGATGAAAACAATATTCTGAGAGTGTGTATCTCTATATTGTTGTATGTTACATCTAACCATATCATTATCCTGACCAAAAAGTATTCCAGAAAGAAGATATCAATCTTCCAAAAGTGCCTCTCAACTGTATTTGCACTGCTCCAAAAAAATGTTTGTCGAGGAGAGAGAAGGAAGCTCCAAAAGATGAAAGCGTTCTTGATGGATTCACCTTGTTGGCCTCTACCCATTGGTTATCTAACCCTTACATTTGTCTTTTTTTTCCCTTGGAAAAATACAACTCTATAGGTCATGGAAAACTTTAGCAGAACACAAGGAAACCTGAATGCATCACAAAAATCATTTACAAGTCAATCCTTGACCAACCCCACAATAGCACTAATGAATCAATAGATGAATAATAAGAATTCAATGGTTTTGATTAGTACAAAATATAAAACCTCAGAGCATACTCACCAGCAATCTATTAGAAACAAAGTCAATGTACTCACTCATAAGCTTAGAATTGATCCCCACAAGATCACATGGGACATCATCACATACAAATTCCCTTTCAATCTCTATAAACTAACTATGAACCAATATTACAAAAGATACCTTCATGGATATAATCTGTACTCTAGATGATAAGTCAGATAGGTTTCATGATCTTTATAGTGATTGATCGGGGTTTTGATAACTTCATCTTCTAACAAATGTATGAATCAGTAACATCTTCTATCTAGATACTTTGGATTTTAATGTCAATAGCCTAAAGTTGCTTAAGGAAATCCATTAAGGTTTTCTACATGATGTAATTGGAAGTTCAAGTGATCACTTTTGATCACCTTTAACATTAATATAATTTATTTTCCACACTGTAGCAAGAATAACAAAATGACCAAAATTAAATATTTAAAGGAATAAGCTTGCATCCATAAACAAATTCATATGCAATAAATAACAATAATAGTAAGTTGATTTGTTAACTCAATTGAGCCCAGGATAAGATTGTCTCTTTTATGAAAATTCTTTATTTCATATGATGGAACGACATTGATGTCATCACCCAATATACCTGAATTTGTGAAAAAAACAATATACGTGAAATCAATTAAAAAAAACTCATTTGTGTGCATTCTTCGGTGTGCATTCATAAGCTTGCATTCATCGGCATGGATTCTTCATCATGGATTCCTAAGCTTACATTCCTCAACGTGCATTCCTCATCGTGCATACCAAACAATAATAATTCATATCATGATGCCAGTAGTTACAAATAGAAAATAAAAGAGAAAATATCTTGTGTAGAATCATAAGAGAGTTTACTGAAATAGACTAATTTAGTACAATTAGTTTGTCCTTATGGTATCCTTACTTATTGACATGATGGGACCCTAAATGTTGTATAAGTAATTTTATCAAGTAACCAATAAATCCGCCTAGTTATAAAAGCAGTAGATACCGACTAGAAATAATTCTATGTTTGGATATTGTAACTTGAACATATAACCTCATATGAAAATGGCATCCCTTATGTGGTAAGCTAAAATTGGTTACTAGAGAACTTGAATCCATTGAAACAAACTCATTTTCCCCATCCTTATACAAATAAACAACACAATCAATGCATTATAATCCATGGTTATTACATTATTTAACTTCATGTCATCCACCACAATAAGCTAATATACATGGTCAATTTCTTGGTATACCCTCTCAACCTCCTTGTTTGTATCAATTCATTTTCCTTGTGAAATCCATTCATCAAAGTATTGTAATTATGAATATTTGGTTGATCACAACCGTTTTCCTTCATATGATCTACTAATGCAAGATAAATGACAATTGTTTGCCTCCTTTGCAATGTCCATTATTAAAGGTAGTATATGTCACTTCATTTGGTGTCAATCATTTTAAGTTAGGGATGATGGTTAAGGGAATAGTTAAGGATATATTAGATGAAATTTTGGAACAATATAGCCATCTTTTTCTCTGATCTAGCTATAAGATTGTCATGGTTCACTAATTCATATAAAAAGTGTTGTAGGAATTAGAAAGGTGTCCTTTCCATCATTAACACCTACAATACTAGGTATATACCTATAATTTGTTTGATAATTATAAAGAGATGAAGGGTTGAAATTGTATGTGAAAAATTATACTTATAAGGAGATGGGAGTCACACCATATTCATATGGTCCATCAAGCAAGTTATCATATTTTCATTAGGAGAATAGTTTCAATAAGAGAGTCTATGGAAATATACTAATTTAGTACAATTATTTTCGACTTATGGTATCATTTCCGTTTGATGCATTTATTTGGTTCCCTCCTTCCTTCCTTTGGTCCACCTACATGAATCCTAGTACCAAGGTCCTCCCCCTTTTCATTGAAAACCTTAGGATAAAAATCGGGTTTTTTTTCTATCTATACAAAAAAAATGAAATGAAATTTACCAAAAAAAAAAATGAAAAAAAAAAAATGGGACCCCTAACATAACTTTTCACATTTTATCTCCCGCGAATAGTTTTGCCAAGAAAGGGAGGAGTTTTCTTTTTGCACAGGCCATCATTTACTTGCTTTTACTCTTGTATTCAACACCACGAAAGCTAAAGCTAAGTTGTTGGGATATATTGAGGTGAACTACATGAGGTGTAACTTAAGTTTCACTGCATTCTTGTTCTGTGTTCTATGTTAATACAAGTATTTTATCAATTCTTTTGGGAGAACAACATAAAAATAGAAAACAACAAACATTGAAAACAATGTGTGTTTCTTTATTGATAGAATTCAAAATAGTGGTTCCTCTGCTACAAAATTTGAAGTGTAATACGCATTGTGTGATGCATTTTGTACACAATTTTATCATATGCTTAGTAAGTATGATACGCATTATGTGGTTTCTTTATTGACAGAAATAAAAATAGTGGTTCCTATGCTACAAAATTTTAAAAATTATGTAAAAAATTTGGTTTCCTCTAGGGCTGGCCATGGATTGTGGTGGCTCTTCCTGGCTAAGTCATGGACTATTTGGCATTCATTTACCTGGGTTATGATTGTTTTGTGACCACTAGAGTTGGACCGCACTTTCGCACTGTTGCAATACCATTACCATGTTCATCTTTGGGGCTTCCTATGTAAACCTTGTCCTTCTTACAGCCTCTACTGATGAGGGATCTTCACTCTTGGAGAATGAGATATATTGTTGGTTACTGAACGTGTCTAACCTAAGCCTACATCACTCTAACCCCATCTCTCTCTCTCAAGTTATGACATCTGTTCCTTTTAGCAGATATTCCTTACAGACAGTCTTCCCTTTTACTTTTGGAACTTCTTAGATAGATTAACCATTTAAATGAATTTTAGTTACCAATTGAGTGCTGATATACTTTAAATTTGTTGTTTTCCAGTCTTTGTACAAGTGGAGACATGGAGGTTAGTGATTGTTTGTGATTGAAGTATATCATTATTTTTATTTAATTTAAATTGTTTTTTTTAACAGAAACAAGTAGGTTTTATAATAATAAAACTATGGCTGAGCCACCCAAGAGGTCACATCTGTGAGTTCTTTGCAAAAAATAAAATTCCCCATCACAACAAATGGGAATACTACTTTTATTTAATTTAAATTGTTGGAAAATATTACTATGTACTTTAATAACAATCTAATAGGCTATGGCTAATAAATACTCTAATCATTTAAAAAAAACAGACAAAGCAAGTTATGACATGAAATCAAAAAAATATGATTATGAAATTTTCAAAAAGAACACGTCAAAATGATCAAATGGGAAAGAAAGGGACATGCATCTCACAAGGTAAATATTTAGAAATAGAACAACGCATTTCCTTATGTAGTATAATGCTTATTTTTATTGTATGATGATGTTAGGGATATGTTTAATAACATTATTGGCTACAATTACAAAGAAGATGAAAATACAAACAATAGCAAAGATGATTACACCTTCTATTCCTTTGAATGACTCTACTAGTCCTAACAACGAAGAAAATGTAAAAAAAAAAAATCCTCTTTTTGGGAGGATGAGCAACATGAACAAGGTAAGCCCATTAATTCATATTTTTCTAGTTCTTTATAACTATAAATCTTATGATTAAGAAATCCATAACACATTTATGTGCCCTTATTTTATAGAATATGTTCACAAACAACCATGCCATATGGATAATAGTGTACAAGGGGAAGATCCCTCGACACAAAAGAGGCAAAACAACATGAAGAACAAGGTAAGCTCATTAATGTATAATTTTGTAGTTCTTCATAAATAAAATTTTATGACTTAGAAATACATAACACCTTTACGTGCCCTTCTTTTATAGAATATGTTCACAAATAACAATGCCAACATGACATTAGTATACAAGGTGAAGATCCCTCTACACAAGCATCGACAGAGAAAGTCAAGAAGAAACGTAGAGGAGCAACTAAATGTGCAGAAATCAATAACTTGGAGGAAAAGATCGAAATTCATATGAATGAAAGGAACCAACTAATTAGTGCAAAATCTGTGAAGCTATCTTCATTACTAGGTGCACTCGCAAGGGAAATGGTTCCAATCAATTATTCTGATTGGAGGAAGGTTTCAGATCAATTAAAGGAGGACATGTGGAATATTATTAATGTGAGTATTATACATTACGTGTACTTGTTTTCAACATTTCTAATTTTTGGATGATTTCTAAGTTTATTTTCAAACCATGTATGACATCTAAAAATGTAATTCTTGTATGTTGCATGCAAAATTCATAATCCCTCCGGTCCTTGAAGCATATTGTATGAAATCCATTGGCCATGGGGAAAACAATTATAGATATCGGTTGAACAAAAAATAATGTGACTCTTACTATTCTACAGAGGAAATATTAAAAAATGTTCCTCTAATTACGATAAGTGAGAAAATGTGGAGAGCATTCTCCTTATCACGAACCACCACTGAATTCCTGGTAAGCATAAAGTTCACATACTATATAATCGAGTTTTTTAGAATGTTGATTTGCATGTAATGTTGACTTATATATGTTATTTTCAATTGATTTCTAGGATATAAGGAAAAACAACAAGGAAAATATAGAAAAGGAGAGGGACTTGCACACCTATGGACGTCGAGGTTATCAACAAGTCGAAGATGATAGGGTAAACAATTGTGATGATATTTTATACGATATGAGAAATATTAGAATATTTTAGTTTCATTGTAATATAAAAAATTAACCATACTATTTTACTTGTTACAACTAGAAAAAATCTGTAGCCTCTGATGATACAAGTACAAGCATTACTATGGAAGAGTAATGGAGGAAGTGCCATGAAAAGAAGGATGGAACTCCAATCACAGCAATTGTAGGAGAAAAAATAGTATGTTCTCAACATTTTAATTTAGATGATGATTAAAATTTAATTTTACATGTTGGAAATGTTTTCTTCTATGATATAATTTAGTTGTATGTCAATGTTAGAACAAAATTGAACAAGCACAAGTAGAAGTTGCATCTCAAGACTTTGCAGCTAGGTATGATGCTAAGAGGACGATGTTGAGAGGTTGACTTAGGATTTACGCCAACTATCTGGTTTGGAAAACATCCATACAAGGAGGCACTAGCTGTAAGCCAAGCTATAGTGAAGTAAAAAATAGAGGAAATCACATCTTTGAAAAAAACAATAACTGAACTATTGAAAAGAGTAGAAGATATGGAGAGAGAACATGTGGTCAAAAAATAAAGTGTTAGTGTCCAATTCTTTACTCTTCTCTCAATATACAAATTTTCACACTAATGATCTCAATTCTAATATCTGATTGCTCATATAAACAATGTCCTACTGTACAAAATGCTCATGTTGAAATCACGCCTATGGTGGAGGTTAGTTGTTTAATTATTATTTTAAACCATATTTTATTTTCATCTTTTGAATATATATATATATGTGTGTGTGTGTGTGTGTGTGTGTGTGTGTGTGTGTGTGTGTGTGTGTGTGTGTGTGTGTGTGTGTNAATCAACTTCTATGCATACTCCACCATCCCTAGTAAGTATTCAAAAATTTCATAATTTAGTTCAACTTTATTTTATTTTATCAATATATTAGAAATAATTGTCTATTGGGTGTAGAGTTATGCATCAAAATAAGATGCACATTTGGTACAAAAAACACCAGTGGTTCCATTGAAACTGCAAATTGACAAAATGAAAACACCAATTCAGGTAAGATTGTAATTATTTAATCTAGGATCGTCAATGTTTATATTCTTATTTCCATACATCTTACTTTGTCTCATTTATTTGCAGGGTCAATATAATGCTAACGAGTTGACACCAACTTCCCAATTGGGGCTGGAAGGAAAGAAATGCTTTCTCATTGCATTAAAGGCAAGAGTAAAAGCTGCAAGGGCGACAATACATAACACTAACCAAATTGCAATGGTACACTATGTCCCTATTGGAAAAGGCTATTATATTGTGAATACAACATAAATTTCAGATCCTCTATTTGCAAATATAGCTCCACCATGTCCCAGTAGCGCATTATGTAATCTAGCAGATGCTTTGTTGCGCTTCATTCCTTGGCATAAGGATGATATTGAACTATGTAACTAGTGGTTATACTGTGTGACTAGTGATTCTAGTGATGTTGTATCAACTAAGAATAGTTGATTTATTGAATACTTATTCTTAGATCATGACATAGTTTATAATTTTTTTATAGTTCGGGATTAATAGTTACGTTTAATTAAAATTTTGGGCACAATTTCTGATTTTGTAATACATCAGTATTATATAATCTTTGTTGCATGTGAAATGAGATGTTGCGTTGTGAATATGTGGAATGAGTAGTCTGTCTATCATATTTTGATTAATTTTTTTAATATTATATAAATTAGTTTATCCTTCTATTTCTTTCTATTTCAAAAAACAGACATTTATAGAAAAAAACCACATTAATATAATTCATTTTCCACATTGTAGCAAGAACAACAAAATGAAAAAAATTAAATATTTAAAGGAATAAGCTTGCATCCATAAACAAATTCATATGCAATGATTAACAATAATAGTAAGTTGATTTCTTAACTCAATTGAGCCCAGGACCTTTTATGCTATACAAATCAACCAATCTACAAATTATTTTTAGTTTAAAAATCAAAACTAAGTTTAAATATAGAATTATACTCAATTTTCACATTGAAGTCACCATGTTATTACATTGTTCATTTTGTGTTTGATAGTCATGTTATGCCTATGTTCACAACTGGTAGGAAGGTTTATGCTCCTTTTGTGTTTTCCTTTCTGTTTAGTATCTATATCGCTTGGTAACAATGTTATTTGCACAGACTGGGAGAGGACAACCCCATTTATCAACAGTACTAAATCCTTGATGGGCTTGTCACTCTTGTCTGCTTCTTCTATCGAGGCCAGATCGTTCCTACAGGATATGTCAGTGAAACATCTCTTTGGATTTGTCATCACCTTCATTAGAGTTGGAAATTTGCAGTAGGGACAATGATGACAAATACCTTCGATATTTTCTCCCCCAATCCAAACATTCGTTCAGGCTAGTCTTTCCTAACAATGGATACTATGCACTGTGGTAATGGAGTCCACAGCCTTGTCTAGAGGCTTCGGCGAGATGTTCTTAGCACTACGAACTCTAGGAACTGCTTTCGTAGTGGTGTTTCATCTTATAAGGAAAACATTTCCCTTACCAACATCATAGATTCTTTCTAATGTAATGAACATATTTACATTTGCCTTACTAGCATCAGAATTTTTTCCTAATGTAATGAACATCTCTACCCAAATGGCTGGAGTTGCTTTTGCATGAAGGTCTAGAAATGGATTAATTTCCAATAAACTCCCAATGGTCAATAAAACACATCGAATAATAGACTTCCCAATAATACCAGTCATTATAGATACCATATCAGGACCCCCAGGATACTTAATAAAACAATAGTTAGTCATCCTTGTTCTTTACTAGTATTCACTCGCTTTGTATCTTAGGACAGCTCTGATCATGGCCTTATAATGATCTAGGCAATTACTAAATCATCATTAGTAGTTGAGTTCACCATGATTCCATCAAATCCTCACACACTCCATTATCAAGTAGCACGATGACAACACAAATGGTCACATGGGCTCTTGATCCAATTTCTTTTGTGGTGATGCTAACAACGCCACCCCTTCTGTGGTGACATCATGGTATCAATGGTGAAGGTGACCCCCAACCTCACTTGAAATCAGCTTCGATTTTCCTTATGGTCTGTTGACTTGACATCTGTCACTTCATTGATCCCTCCTCATGATGGTATATCGGTAACTGGTGCTTCAGAGTTTGGAATATGAAGGAATGAGCAATTTCACATTTTATCATTTTATCTCTTTTCACTACCTTGCTTGTACTATGAAAATATTGATTATTGAGACAATTTTGATGATTTTTAGCTTCTCCAACATTCTCATTGTGTATAACGCACTCCTGTAAAATATGGACACACTTTTTTTAGCTTTAAAAAACTAGCATAATGCAGACTTGTCAACCAACAAAATGGGTATAACTAAACAGTAATAGCAAGTAATATCAAAATCAGTAAGAAAGATAATCCTCTACTTAAATATGAACTCAAGATAATTCATTAATAGCAAGGGAATGTGTCCTTTCATGCACTCGTTCACTTATATTGCTTGGCTTTCATTCCATAAATTGCATCACATGTAATGCTGAAAATCTAGTGGAAAATTATAGGTTAATTACAATCACATTCATAATTCATCGAATATGAGTTCAATAAACAAATTAATAACACCAAGAAGAAACCCTGAAGAATAATTTATGGACCTACCGAAACTACAGTTTAGGGAAACTAGATCAAGACTAGGAGAAGATAAAAAATTGTCCAAGTATGGAATGATTGGTACAATCTGCCTAACTGGCCTTAGGGAAATGCTTGCCACAACTCATAGGATGATGATAAAAATATTTTGAGAGTGTGGATCTCTAGAGTGTTGTATGGTGCATCCAACCATATCATTATCCTGACCAAAAATTCTTTCAGGAAGAAGATATCAATATTCCAAAAGTGCCTCTCATCCTTATTTGCACTAATCCAGAAAAATGCCCACCAAGGAGAGAGAAAGAAGCTCTTGAAGATGAAAGTGGTCTTGATGGATTCACCTTGTTGGCCTCTAGCCATTGGGTATCTCACTTGCAAATTTTGAAGGAAAAATTAAATCACCTTGGTGACCTAGTGTTTGAAGAGAACTAATTAAGTGTTAGACAAAGAGTTTGAGAGACCATTTGGAAATGCCTGCAAAGGGGTGTTCCTTTGAAGATAAAATTCATCAGATGATATGGTCCTGTTTGAAATTGGTATTTAGACAGGATCTTAGTTTTTCCTATGGTGATCAGATAATAAAAACATCAACTTTACAAAATAGAAGAAATTTTTTATTTTGCATACTAAAGACAACGGAAAAAAAAATTGCTAAGTTTTGTGAAGGGGCTAAGTGATGCCCGACACATGAGGGTTGATGCCCGCGGTAAGGATGATGTCAACATGGCATGGCATGGAATAGGTTATGATGTGGCATGAATATGAAATCATTGTTGCACTATGACATCATTCGGGACAAATACAACAAATTAGTGAAAATCAAGAAATTGCTCCAAGTAGCCTTAAGAGGATGCCCGCCACAAATGGTTTGTTGAAGAAAATGCCCGTAGCACATGGGGATATTGTAGGTTTTTGTTTTTTCTAATCAACCATGGTATCAATTTTTTCATAGAGACCCTAAAGAATATTTTATGGACCTGCAACTGTGGTGTAGGGAAATTAGACCAAGCCTAGGAGAAGATAAAAAAATTTCCAAGTATGGAATTATTGGTAAAATCTGCCTAACTGGCCTTAGGGAAATCCCCGCCACATCTCATAGGATGATGATAAAAATATTTGGAGACTTTGGATCTATAGAGTGTTGTATGGTGCATCCAACCATATCATTATCCTAACCAAAAAATATTTTGGGAATAAGATAACAATCTGCCAAAAGTGCCTCTCAACCATATTTGCACTGCTCCAGAAAAATGCCCACCGAGGAGAGAGAAAGAATCTCAAGAAGAAGAAATTAGTACATGTGGATTCAAATTGTTGTCCTCTACCCATTGGGTATATAATTTGCCAATTTTGAAGGAAAAATGAAACCACCTCGGTGACCTAGGGTTTGAAGAGAACTGGTTAAGTGTCAGACAAAGAGTTTGAGATACCATTTGAAAATGCCCGCAAGGGGGTGTTCCTTTGATGATAAAATTCATCAGATAATATGGTCCTGTTCATTGTTGAAATGGATATTTATCTATGCTCTTGGTTCTTCTTATGGTGATTAGATAAGGAAAATGTCAACCTGCCAAAATAGAAGAAAAATGTTATTTCACATACTAAAGACAAAGGAAATATAGTTTTGTAAAGGGGCTAAGTGATTCCCGCATTAAGGTTGATTCCCACAATAACGATTATGCCAGCATGACATGGAATGACATAGATGATGATCTGGCATGAAGATGAAATCATTGTTGCATTATGACATGATTCTGGAGAAATACAACAGATTAGTGAAAAACAAGAAATTGGTCGAGTATGGGAAAATTGGTCCAATTAGCCTTAAGAAGACGCATGCCACAAATTGTTTGTTGAAGAAAATTCCCACAACACATGGGGATATTGTAGGTTGTTGTTTTCTCTAGTCAACCATGGTATCATTTTTTCCAAAGAGACCCTGAAGAAGAATTCATGGACCTGCCACAATTGTGGTTTAGGGAAATTAGGCCAAGCCTAGGAGAAGATAAAAAATTGTCTAAGAATGGAGTTATTGGTAAAATATACCTAACTGGCCTTAAATAAATGCCCGCCACAACTCATTGGATGATGATAAAAATATTCTAAGAGTGTGGATCTCTAGAGTGTTGCATCGTGCATCCATCCATATCATTATCCCTACAAAAAAGTCTTTTAGGAAGAAGATATCAATCTGCCAAAAGTTCCTCTCATCCATATTTGCACTGGTCCAGAAAAATGCACGCCAAGGAGAGAGAAAGATGCTCCATAAGATAAAATTTCTCTCGATGTATTCACCTTATTGGCCTCTTCCCATTGGGTATCTCACTTGCCAAGTTTGAAGGAAAATTGAAATCACCTTGGTGACCTAGGGTTTGAAGAGAACTAGTTAAGTGTTAGATAAATAGTTTCAGAGACCATTTGGAAATGCCCGCAAGAGAGTGTTCCTTTGATGATAAAATTCATCACATGATATGATCATGTTCATTGTTGACATGGATATCTAGCCATGATCTTGGTTTTTCTTATTGTGATCAAATAAGGAAAATATTGACCTGCCAAAATAGAAGAAAAATGTTATTTTGCATACTAAAGACAAAGCAAAAATGGCTAAGTGTTGTAAAGGGGCTAAGTGATGCCCGCATTAAGTTTGATCCATGCACTAAGGATGATGCCGACATGGCATGGCATGGCATAGATGATGATGTGGCATGAAGATGAAATCATTGTTGCATTATGACATCATTTTAGAGAAATACGACAAATTAGTGAAAATCAGGAAATTGGTCAAGTATGGGAAAATTGGTCCAAGTAGCCTCAAGAGGATTCCCACCACAAATTGTGTGTTGAAGAAAATTTCCACAACAGATGGTGATATTGTAGGTTGTTGTTTTCTCTAGTTAAATATGGTCTCATTTGTCCAAAGAGACCCTAAAGAATAATTTATGGACCTGCCACAATTGTGGTTTAGGGAAATTAGACAAAGGTTAGGAGAAGATAAAAAGTTGTCTAAGTATGGAATTATTGGTAAAATATTCCTAACTAAGGCTTAGGGAAATGCCCGCCACAGCTCATTGGATGGTGATAAAAAATAATCTAAGAGTGTGGATCTCTAGAGTGTTGTATGGTGCATCCAACCATATCATTATCCTAACCAAAAAGTATTTCATGAAGAAGATACCAATATTCCAAAAGTGCCTCTCATCCATATTTGCACTGCTCCAAAAAAATGCCCGTCGAGGAGAGAGAAAGAAGCTCCAGAATATGCAAGTGGTATTGATGGATTTGCCTTGTTGGTGTCTACCAGTTGGGTATCTAACCCTTACATTTGTCTTTTTTTCCCTTAGCAAAATACAACTCTATAGCACATGAAAATATTTAGCACAACACAAGGCAACGTGAATGCATCAAAAAAATAATTTTCAAATCAATCCCTGACCAGCCCCATAATAGCACTACTGAATCAACACATGAATCAAAAGAATGCAATGATTTTGATTAGTACAAAATATAAAATGTTGGAGCATACTCACCAGAAATCTATTAGCAACAAAGTCAATGTACTGACTCATAAGCTTAGAAATGATCCCCACTATATCACATGGGAGAGCATCTCATACAAATTCTTTTTCAATCTCTATGAACCAACTATGAACCAAGATTAGAAACAATACCTTCATGGCTATAATATATACTCTAAATGATAAGTTAGATAGGTTTCATGAGCTTTATAGTGATTGATCGGGGGTTTTGATAACTTCATCTTCTGACAACTGTATGAATCAGTAACATATTCTATCTAGATAATTTGGATTTTAATGTCAATATCCTGAAGTTGCTTTAGGAACTCCATTAAGTTTTTATACATGATGTAATTGGCAGTTCCAACGATCACTTTTGATCATATTTAACATTAATATAATTTATTTTTCGCATTGTATCAAGAATAACAAAATTACCAAAATTAAATATTTAAAGGAATAATCTTGCACCTAGAAACAAATTCATATGCAATAAATGACAATAAAAGTAATCTTATTTCTTAACTCAATTGAGGCCAGGATAAGTTTATGTATTTTATGAAAAAAATTTATTTCATATGACATAGGAACATTGACGTGATAACCTGATATACCTGAATTTGTGAAAAAAAAACAATATATGTGAAATCAATTAAAAAAAACTCATTTTCCTGCATTCCTTAGCAAGCATTCCTCAGCGTGTATTCCTAAGTTTGCATCCCTCAGTGTGCATTCCTATTCTTTCATTCTGTAGAAATTATGACCAGCAATAGATTAATTTCACTCACAACAAATTACAATTGATCATGCAAAATTGTCAACAATGGAGACTGAAAATGGAGCTGTAACACAAAATTATATTAACTCAGTGTACAATATCCAACCCTGTAATATCATAGGCTACTGAATAAATAGAATACATGAAGAAATTGAATGCATGAGGAAGAATCCAAATCTAGCATAAAGCAGGCTTACCCAAAATAGGCAAATCCCCCATAGGTGTAAAAAGCTGATCCCAAATCTGTCATGAGGCTCACGAATTGGAAAGGGCGCATGGGCAAGCTAATGAGTGGTGAAATGGCAGCTCATACATGCTTTTGCATGGAGGAAAGAGTGGAGGATGAAAGGGGAATAAAACAGGTTCACCTCACCTAGTCTTGCTTTCCTTATGTGCTTTAAAAACTGAAAAAGCAGTCAACAAAGCAGAAAAAGCAGAAGGGCGCCTAGGAGGCCAGGAATAAAGCAGATTTGATTCCTAAGGCTTTCCCAAGCGCTACATGAGTCAAATATGGCAAGTTTGACCTCTATGGATAGGAAATTAGTAACTTGAACATGGTGGGACTCATGAACTAGGAAAATAAGATAAAAATAAATGAATTAATGTCTAAATGGGTAATACTATGGGTTTGATTATTCTAACACCCCCCCTTAAGCCTGACTTTATGAGTAATAAATCAAAATATAGGGCCTAGCAACAAGGCTTAGTCAC